>QRDG01002094.1:518032-625926 GCA_012064385.1 Puccinellia tenuiflora
TTTGATTGGGGGAAAGGTTGGGGCATCATTAGCCGGAGCTTCAGCCCTTGGAGAGGAGGTTTCAGTCCCTTTCTCCCGTCATCTCCATCCATTGCGTGGGGGGAGTATCTGGCACTAGAAGAGTATCGCATGTCGAACAACATCAGAGAAGTAGTATTACCAAAACTTGAACTCTGAGAGGGCGGCGGAGGAAGAGCTTGAACTCATCGTTGCCGCGTGCGGGGGAAAGCTTGGGGCGCGGCACCGTCGAGCACCAGCGAGGGACGCTTTGGGACGTGGAAGACGCGTCAGCAGCACGCCCGGGCTTCAGATCTGGCCAGTCCACGGCCTGCCTTTAGTGGGGCGCCCTCGCGAAGACGACGACCCCGACCTGCAGCAAGAGGTGGACGACGGCCTCTGAGGCTCACGTCGGCGCCGTCACCGCCTGGGGCCGGAGACCCATGCCGGTGTGTAGCGCCGCCACCGCAAACCCTAGGCATGGCCACGCGCACACCGCGGTCCGCCAACTCGACCGGAGCGCCGCGCATCGAAGCGCGCACGAACGCGCCGGCGAGCAAACCAGCCACGACGTCGTGGCTCCTAGGCGGCGGCACATGTCTCGTCGGTGGAGCAGGGGCGGTGGCGCTCGATCTGGTTCGGGAGGTCGAGCAGAAGGGGATGGGGCGGAGGAGAGGTGGGGCCGGCGGTAGGAAGGAGCGGGCGATGCTGGGGAGGAGGGGCGGCGGCGGAGCAGCTAGCCCTGCTAGCGAGGTGAGGAGAGGGGTGGCGGCATGGAAATGAATCTGGGAGAGGGAGAGAGGCTGAGAGGGGATCGAATGGGTGGGTGAGTTCACGGGGAGGATGGGAGATGAGGGTGTGCCGCGCTGCTAGGGTTTGGGTTGGGCGGCTGCTAGGGTTTCGTTAGGAGGGGTGAGTGAGGGACGTTGGATCGGTAGGTGTGGATGGTTCAGATCGGGTGCAGAGGGGTGATCCGTGAGAGAGTAGTTCTGCCTTTTGATTGGTCGAGACATGTGCCATTTAAAATGTTGGCACTACTAAAAATTTCAATAAAGTTGAACCACATTTTATCACCAACGTGTACGCATTTTACGATATTAGTAACTTTATTCGACCATTTAAACAAATTTCCACCGAATCAACACGAACCGGGTTGTACAAGCGACATTCACATCTAGTTTTTTCAATATGCAAATTGGTGTGTCTCGCATGTCAGTTTGGGGGCCCACATGTCATGTATGAGTGTCATTCCTGTGGTGGGGGTCATGTATGTATGTGGACATGACACATAGGCGGAAATGGGTCCCACCTACTGAGATAGCTGCCACGTAGTCAATTAACAATGGTCTTAAATATTATGACTTTTTTAGTTGGTCGTAATCAATCACAGAAAAGGTCGTAGACCATGCCTCCAATCTATGACCATCTCGGTTAATAAAGTTATGACTTTTTAGATAAAATTGGTCGTTAAGTTTTAGGGTTTGTACCCTCCCAAACGCCCAACGACCAATAAAATCAAAATAGTCATAACTCTATGACCAATTTTTCATGGTCATTATCAAAAAGTCATTAATGAGCATATTTCTTGTAGTGAGTTACCCCGGCTCTCCCAACAGTTGGAGCCGTCACCAGGGCACGAGTGCTCTCCTCTGTTGGGTTCGGCTCTGGAATTGAAGGAGTTGGTGGAGGGATGGCTGGAGAGGCGCTTGGGTTGATGAATTGCCGGCGGTCTTATGGAGTATTCATACTACCACAAATAGATCAACCGGCTTCACCCCTTTCTTCCTTGTCTATGGTGCAGAAGCGGTGCTCCCATCCGACATGATCCACGATTCGCCTCGAGTCGCAGCCTACGTCGAAGAAGACGCAGAAGAAGCACGTCAAGACGGCTTAGACATCCTCGAAGAAAAAGAGAGTTATCTCTCCAAAGATCCGCCATCTATCAACAAGATCTACGTCGCTACCCAGAGCCGTAGAGTGCGGAATCGATCTTTTCGACAGGGCGATTTAGTGCTTCGGCTTGTGCAAAGCCGGCAGCACAAATTATCCCCGCCATGGGAAGGGCCTTTTGTTCTCAGCAAAGTTCTGAAAAACGGGTCATATTATCTCCTCGACTTAAGGGATTCAAAGAAAGACCCCAGGAAGAAAGGTCGCAAGAGGAAAGGCATGTAGATGACGACTTAGATGAGATGAAACGTCCGTGGAATATCGCTCAGGTATTTCCTTTTTACACTTAGCAAATTCTATTGTAACGATGTCAATGTGATCATGAATAAAAATTGGTTTCTCTCATGTCGAATTCGAGAATCTGTACCATCCTTTATTTCCCTATGATCCTATTGTTAGTATCTGTTTACCCGAAATTGCCTGTGTTGCTCTCGTTGGTAAACTTTTTCATGATTGAATCCGCCTTAAGGTGATGAAAAATCACGTTTTGCCAAATTAATGTTTGTCTGCTAGCTTTTTGCGCCGGGTTGCTTCAAAGCGTTCGGCACCGAAAGGCGGCACTTGTTCTGGGTCTAAACAGATTGTTCATTGCGTACCCTGTTGCTCAGCGAGTTAGCTTCGCCATAGGTTTGCCGGCGCTTAAAGGCTAAGGTGTCAAGGCCAGGTTGAACTGAGGCATAAAATTGCAAGTTTGCAAATATAAAGCTGACTAACATACAGCAAAAGATTTAGTCGTTTCTAGACATTTACATTGTTTGGACGGCTTTACATATTTTCCATTACATTTTCAGGATGGCCGGCTCAACGAGCAAAATGGCTCATGATGATTTCTCCGCCGTCTCATCATCTGATTGGACAGGAGTCGGCGGGCACAGCATTTCCTTGAAGATGGTGGTTAAGGAGACCATGTTGGCAATCTTGCTGGCATAGCCGGAGACGGAGTGAAGGATCTTCTTGCGATCTTGGTCGTCCAGCATTGTGTCGTCCTCCTTTTCCAAAGGGAAGCCAGATGCTACCACGCCAGGTCTTCCGCCTCCGGGTAATGTGCCATCATCAAGCCTAAGGCTGTCTTCGCACCTCCACGAGCACTGGAACAAAGCCGTTCATCAAAGAATGAAGCCGCTTCGGCCAGTTCAGCTTGCAAGCTGGCAAGGTTCGTCGGGGGCTCGGGGTTGCCGGGAAAGAACTTCTCAGCAAGCTCTTTTCCCGAAGAAATAATCTTCGGAATAAGCTCCCTACTTCCAGAATCCGGTCAAGCCGGTTTTCTTCCGCCGTTAGCTCATGGCCGTAACCCGCCGGAGCTGCAAAAGGGCGAAGTTCAGTTATATTTGGCTAAGACAGAGTGATGAGTTTAAGTTTTTCGATACTTACTCAGAAGCTAGTTGTCGATAGCCAGCGATTCATCGAGACGCCTGTTAAGCTGGTCCTGGACCTCACTGAGGGCATCCTTGTGGCTCTGCCTCTCTGATTCCAGAAGTTGTTCAGCTCTGGCAAAATATTTCTTGACCGTTTCCAGCTCCGCCGCCATGGATTGGTTAAGCTTGTTAAGCTCAGCGTTTTCGTTGCGGAGCCGGTTGACAATACCGGCGTTTTCGGCAAGCTCCTTAGCTTTGATGATGGCGTCTGCAAGACAAAAATGTCAGCAGTGTAAAAGCAAGCCTGGAACTCAAAGTTAAGGATTCGGCATTTGTACCTTGGTATTGAACCCGGTCTGCCTCAAACCCTTCGATGATGGCGTCCTTGTTCGCCAGTTCAGTCTTAAGCCAACGCATCTCCTGATTTCGCACACCCAAAGAATTGAGGGTTTCAGCGCCAATTTTTCGGTGGATCTGCGTAAGGAATTGCTAAAAGCCTAAAGCTATATTTACAAGTTAAGGTGGCTACATGACGACATTTCATGGCTAGGGGGCTAAGTGTATGCATGCGCATTAACTCGGATCACTATGACGGCTAGTTTTAATAACTTAACCCGGCATAGTGCTCGGGGGCTACTGGTAAGGTATTTTACCTGGTAGTGCTCGCGGAGAAGCGTCATGCCAGCCTCAAAACTATCAGCAAAGTAGTTCTGCCGATCGTCAAGGATCTCTATGACATCAAAGGTGTCATAGGCCTTGGTGTGATCTGGCTCGTCGTCCCGGACGGTTGTTCCCTTCTTCCGGGGAAACCGGGGTGCCTTCATGAACCGGCTCATGAATTCCGGCTTAATGCGCCCCTCCTCGTCGAAGGCTTCGGCTTTAATCGGGGGAAAGGTTGGGGCATCATTAGCCGGAGCTTCAGCCCTTGGAGAGGAGGTTTCAGTCACTTTCCCTGTCATCTCCATCCATTGCGTGGGGGGAGTATCTGGCACTAGAAGAGTATCGCATGTCGAACAACATCAGAGAAGTAGTATTACCAAAACTTGAACTCTGAGAGGCGGCGGAGGAAGAGCTTGAACTCATCGTTGCCGCGTGCGGGGAAAGCTTGGGGCGGCGGCACCGTCGAGCACCAGCGAGGGACGCTTTGGGACGTGGAAGACGCCGTCAGCAGCACGCCCGGGCTTCAGATCTGGCCAGTCCACGGCCTGCCTTTAGTGGGGCGCCCTCGCGAAGACGACGACCCCGACCTGCAGCAAGAGGTGGACGACGGCCTCTGAGGCTCACGTCGGCGCCGTCACCGTCCTGGTGGCCGGAGACCCATGGCCGGTGTGTAGCGCCGCCACCGCAAACCCTAGGCAGGCCACGCGCACACCGCGGTCCGGCCAACTCGACGGAGCGCCGCGCATCGAAGCGCGCACGAACGCGCCGGCGAGCAAACCAGCCGCGACGTCGTGGCTCCTGGGCGGCGGCACATGTCTCGTCGGTGGAGCAGGGGCGGTGGCGCTCGATCTGGTTCGGGAGGTCGAGCAGAAGGGGATGGGGCAGAGGAGAGGTGGGGCCGACGGTAGGAAGGAGCGGGCGGTGCTGGGGAGGAGGGGCGGCGACGGAGCAGCCCTGCTAGCGAGGTGAGGAGAGGGGTGGCGGCATGGAAATGAATCTGGGAGAGGGAGAGAGGCTGAGAGGGGATCGAATGGGTGGGTGAGTTCACGGGGAGGAATGGGAGATGAGGGTGTGCCGCGCTGCTAGGGTTTGGGTTGGGCGGCTGCTAGGGTTTCGGTAGGAGGGGTGAGTGAGGGACGTTGGATCGGTAGGTGTGGAGGGTTCAGATCGGGTACAGAGGGGTGATCCGTGGGAAGAGTAGTTCTGCCTTCTGATTGGTCGAGACATGTGCCATTTAAAATGGTTGGCACTACTAAAAATTTCAATAAAGTTGAACCACATTTTATGTATTATCACCAACTTGTACGCATTTTACGATATTAGTAACTTTATTCAACCATTTAAACAAATTTCCACCTAATCAGCACGAACCGGGTTTGTACAAGCGGCATTCACGGCTAGTTTTTTCAAATATGCAAATTGGTGTGTCTCGCATGTCAGTTTGGGGGCCCACATGTCATGTATGAGTGTCATTCCTGTGGTGGGGGTCATGTATGTATGTGGACATGACACATAGGCGGAAATGGGTCCCACCTACTGAGATAGCTGCCACGTAGTCAATTAACGATGGTCTTAAATATTATGACTTTTTTAGTTGGTCGTAATCAATCACAGAAAAGGTCGTAGACCATGCCTCCAATCTATGACCATCTCGGTTAATAAAGTTATGACTTTTTAGATAAAATTGGTCGTTAAGTTTTAGGGTTTGTACCCTCCCAAACGCCCAACGACCAATAAAATCAAAATAGTCATAACTCTATGACCAATTTTTTCATGGTCATTATCAAAAAGTCATTAATGAGCATATTTCTTGTAGTGAGTTACCCCGGCTCTCCCAACAGTTGGAGCCGTCACCAGGGCACGAGTGCTCTCCTCTGTTGGGTTCGGCTCTGGAATTGAAGGAGTTGGTGGAGGGATGGCTGGAGAGGCTATCTTCCTCGTGGCGACCGTCTTTATTTTCAACGAAGCGCCCTTCTTTAACCTGCAAAGGTAAAGGATGAAGTTTAGCAAATCTGGCATTGCTGCAAGGGAAGGAGGAGATGTTGTCAGTCGACTTACTTTTTGCTGGGGATATTGAGCCCAGCAAGTGCATCGTCGTCCTCTTACGACTTAGCGCCGCTCGTGGTCGACTGGCCCTTCCTCTTTCGGCTTTCTACAGTAGCCGAGGAAAAGGAGATGGGCCGCGTGGACTCCTTGCTGGACAACGACTTCCCAGCAGGGCGGATGTCGGTGATTCCGGGAATCTGGCATATTACATGTTAGTCCGACAAAAGCAAACCCGAATCTCTCAAAGAATTGAACTCTGGTTAGCCAAAGTACCTTTGGGGGAGGGTTGGACACCGTAAACATCGGCAATGATTCTTCGTATATATTGCCGGCCTTCTCCAGGCCGGGCTTTGATGAGTTTGTTGAAGCGAGCCTCAAAGAGGCCCTGCTCCAGGTCTTTCTCGTTGATCCTCATAGGATCAGAATTACCCGTGTACTCGCAGAGAAGGAGAGCACGATGTTGGAGGGGCTGGATCCGTCTCTTCATCCAGCATATGATGGTGTCCTCCCCAGTTAAGGGAGGAGAGCCGTACGTCAACTGCGCGATCCGAGCTTGAATGGCGGCGTTTTCAGCTGGCATTCCACTGGACGGCTTCTTCTTCCAGGAGGGTAGCGGCGTGCCGGCTTCGTTTGTAAAAGGGGCAAGCCCCTACAGACGATTTGGCGACGCCACGTCCTTACAGTAGAAGAATGTGGACGCCCATCCCTTTGCCGAATCAACGATTGGCACTTGAGGGTACCAGTCGATATCTCGGCGGCAGTTGAAGCTGATTGTGCCGGCTAGGGGTGGGCGTTCGGTCTTTTCGGTTAGTTCGGTTCGGTCTTTCCAGTTTTTAACAATTTCGGTCATCTAGAAATGATACCCGTAATAAATTCGGTCTTTTCGGTTTTGTGTTCTTCGGTCTATTCGGTCCGGTCTTCGGTCATGACCAAATAGACCAAAATATAGGGTGCAAGAAGGGGAATCGGCGCCCGGTACTGGGAAAGTGGAAAACAATCGACTGGTCTCTCATGCACGAGAGAATCCATAGTACGCTGGGCTGGGATACCCAGTTGTTGAGGCTAGAGACTAGATGGTATGCTTGGTTTAGTAGTTTGGCCCATAGAACAGATGTACACATAAGCTGGGCTGGCACACAAATTCGGCAGCTTCCGTACGTAATTCACTCAAAATAAAATAAAATCTGTCTTTCGGTCTATTCGGGTTATGTATAAGTGATACCCGAATTTTTGATTTAATTTCGGTCTTTTCTAATTTTCTACCCAAATTTCTAACGGTCTTTTCGGTCTCGGTCATTTCGGTTTCGGTCTCGGTCTTTTCGGTTTCGGTTATCGGTCTTCGGTTTTTATGCCGACCCCTAGTGCCGGCGACCAGCAGCTCCTTGTTGATAGTTTGCCTCTTGACTAAGAAGCAACGTTCGAAGAAGTCTAATCTAGGTCTTATGCCTAAATATCCTTCGAATAGCGCTACAAAGCCGGAGATGTACAACAAACTATTTGGAGTGATGTTGTGGAGCTGGAGGCCGTAATAATCTAGGAGATCTACCAGGAAAGCCGAAGGCGGCAAGGAAAACCCCCTAATAACGTGGGAAGAGAGAAGTACCCGTTCGTCATTGACGGGAGTGGGACAAGGATCACCTATGGCGGATCTCCAAGTCGGCGCTGATTCTGAGGGTGGAAGGATGGCTCCGTCAGCCTCCATTCCCTTCAGCTCAGTCTCGTCGACCACCGAACAACCCCAGTTGTGAGTCGGGTTGTTGGCAGTGCTCTTGTTGCTGCCGGCTTCTTCCACTTCTTCCTCCTCCTCACCGACGCTCGCGTCTTCGACGGCGGCATCAGCAGCTGTGGCAGCGGAAGCCATCGTGGCTGCGGCTTCGGCTGCGGCTTTTGCCAGAGCCACTGTGTCGTGGCCCGAAGCAGTGGATGAACTCACCGGAGTTGGTGAAGATGCAGGGGCAGCGGCAGATGGTTCGGTGACGGTGGCGGCGGCCGTGGATGTAGCTCCTCCCGTCGGCGGAGTCGGGCCGGCCGCGGCTGTGTCGACCACTGGAGAACTTGGAGCGCTCGATGCCATGGAGATCGAGGGAGGAACGGAGAAGTTTGAGCTCGGGAGAGAGAGATGAGATCTAGATGAGATTTTCGGGAGTTAGGGCTGCGAATGGTGTGGAGATTGCGATGGAGACGATGCGGTCGCCATTTATAGCCATGCGCCGAGATGTGTGCAACGGTCAGCAGCCGGGTTTCTCGCCACGTGTCACGGATCAAGCCGTTGGAGACGGTTCCTTTCCTCCGACGCCTCGGTTCCAGCGCGGGAAAAACGGAAACTAGCCCCTGCATTCAAAAGATGCTCCTCCACTCACACTGCCGGGTCTGACATAACTGTCAAATCGGCGGACGCGTGTCGTTACACGCTCAAGTGCTTTTCGGCATACAAAGCCGGCGCAATTAAAATCGACAAAGCTGTTCGGCATGATTTCAGGTTTCTGGGAATGCTCCAAGACTGAAGATGGATGATGAATTTCCCAGACAACACATTGTCAGAAGATTGAAGCCAACCGCAGAAGTTCTTGAAGCTTTCCGGGGGCTACTATTGGGGTTATGCCGAACAGGTGTCCTCACAGAGAAGACTAAAAGCCAGCATACCAGGGTGGCCCATAGTGGTGGTAAGTCGAATCCGGCTTAACCGGGCGGCCTAGTATGCCGAAGCACAGGAGGCCCGTCCGGCTAAGGGAAGATTCTAGAAGCCGGCCTGCATTGCGGAAGACTTAGCCCACAAGGCAGGGTCTAAGCCGGATTAGAGTAGGATTCTGTACTTAGTCGGTTAGGTTTCCTCCTGTAAGCCCTACGTCTGGACGCCTTTATAAGCCGGCCTACGGGACGCCTTAGGGCACGTTGTCAACCCTAATCCACTGTAACTCGGCGATTTAGCCTTATAGTGAATTATAGCAGCACGTAGGGTTTCGCCACCGTTGCGAGATCTGAAGCTGGGTAAACCCTTTGTCACCTCGTTGCCGGAACACCCCACGTCTCCAAAAACCTCTCTCTCTACCTAGCTCGATGGCACCCCTGCCGCGGCTAGATTTGACAATACCACGACAGATGTTTTCTTCATTTTCTTTGAGTTAAAAAAAAGGTCAAAATGGCGAGCACGGTTGTTCGTTGAAAGGTGTGATATTTTTCAAAACTATCGACGGTTCTGTGAAATAATCACTACTTGTGTACCTTAAAATGATTTTTGAAAAAATTTCAGAGCAAACTATCACACACTTATAGTTCAAATTGGAATTACTTTTGGAAAATCAACATAAAGTCATTTAAATGTGCGAAATTAGGTAGAAAGCGAGAAAATTCCTAATATTTGGGGATTATCCAGAAAATTTGGACTAATTTGTGTGAGAATTGGATGGGTTCCATTTTGCACCATATTGTTTGTACTTGCTTCACAAAAAAAGTCATATTTGGCACTTAGAAAATGAAAAATGATATTTATAAATATATTTTGAAAAAACTTTGTTCGGTAACATTGTTTACCATAGAAAGATACACCAATGTACAAAATATGGGAACATTATCACAAACTATGCCATGGGAATGGTCATATCTTGGTCGTTTGGCTTGAAACCTATATATGTTTATAGATGATAGACCTTTTTGTGAAGGATTCTTTTGAAACGTTTGTCAAAAATCAAGTTTATCATTTTTACTAGCAACTAGTACACATAAAAGGACTCCATGGTGAAGGATTTTTTTTATGTTTTCTTCATTTTCTTTGAGTTTTTCAAAAAAAGGTCAAAATGGCGAGCACGGCTTTTTATTGAAAGGTGTCAATTTTTTCAAAACTACCGACGGTTCTGTGAAATAATCACTACTTTTATACCTTAAAATGATTTTTGGAAAAATTTCAGAGCAAACTATCACACACTTGTAGTTCAAATTGGAATTACTTTCGGAAAATCTATATAAAGTTATTTAAATGTGTGAAATTAGGTAGAAAGCGAGAAAATTCCTAATATTTGGGTATTATCCATCAAATATGGACTACTTTGTGTGATAATTGTATGGGTACCATTTTGCACCATATTTTTTGTACTTGCTTCACAAAAAAAGTCATATTTGGCACTTAGAAAATGAAAAATGATATTTATAAATATATTTTGAAAAAACTTTGTTCGGTAACATTGTTTCCCATAGAAAGATACACCTATGTGCAAAATATGGGAACATTATCACAAACTATGCCACGAGAATATTTATATCTTTATTATAAATAGATAAAGAAAAAAAATGAAAATTGTGTCTTTCTGTGCCGTGTGCAAACACACGGTAAAAAATAAATCTTCTTTGCCGTGTGTCTTTCTTTACCGTGTGCATTTTCTTTTCTTTACCGTGTGCTCGACGTTGCCGTGTGTTTTTCGTGCCATTTCACCATGCGTTGTTGTTTACCGTGTGCCGCACACGGCAAGAAAACTATACCACAGGAATGGTCATATCTTGGTCGTTTGGCTTGAAACCTATATATGTTTATCGATGTTAGACTTTTTTGTGAAGGATTCTTTTGAAAAGTTTGTCAAAAATCAAGTTTATCATTTTTACTAGCAACTAGTACACATAAAAGGACTCCATGCCGAAGGATTTCTTTTTTTGATGTTTTCTTCATTTTCTTTGAGTTTTTCAAAAAAAAAGGTCAAAATGGCGAGCACGGCTGTTCATTGAAAGGTGTGATATTTTTCAAAACTATCGATGCTTCTGTGAAATAATCAGTACTTGTGTACCTTAAAATTATTTTTGGAAAATTTTCATAGCAAACTATCACACACTTATAGTTCAAATTGGAATTACTTTCGGAAAATCAACATAAAGTCATTTAAATGTGCGAAATTAGGTAGAAAGCGAAAAAATTACTAATACTTGGGGATTATCCAGAAAATTTGGACTAATTTGTGTGAGAATTGGATGGGTTCCATTTTGCACCATATTGTTTGTACTTGCTTCACAAAAAATTCATATTTGGCCCATAGAAAATGAAAAATGATATTTATAAATATATTTTGAAAAAACTTTGTTCGGTAACATTGTTTACCATAGAAAGATACACCAATGTACAAAATATGGGAACATTATCACAAACTATGCCATGGGAATGGTCATATCTTGTTCGTTTGGCTTGAAACCTATACATGTTTACAGATGATAAACCTTTTTGTGAAGGATTCTTTTGAAAAGTTTGTCAAAAATCAAGTTTATCATTTTTACTAGCAACTAGTACACATAAAAGGACTCCATGGTGAAGGATTTTTTTTGTTTTCTTCATTTTCTTTGAGTTTTTCAAAAAAAGGTCAAAATGGCGAGCACGGCTTTTTATTGAAAGGTGTTAATTATTTCAAAACTATCGACGGTTATGTGAAATAATCACTACTTTTGTACCTTAAAATATTTTTGGAAAAATTTCAGAGCAAACTATCACACACTTGTAGTTCAAATTGGAATTACTTTCGAAAAATCTATATAAAGTTATTTAAATGTGCGAAATTAGGTAGAAAGCGAGAAAATTCCTAATCTTTGGATATTATCCATCAAATATGGACTACTTTGTGTGACAATTGTATGGGTACCAATTTGCACCATATTTTTTGTACTTTCTCAACAAAAAAGTCATATTTGGCACTTAGAAAATGAAAAATGATATTTATAAATATATTTTGAAAAAACTTTGTTCGGTAACATTGTTTTCCCATAGAAAGATACACCTATGTGTAAAATATGGGAGCATTATCACAAACTATGCCACGAGAATGGTTATATCTTTATTATAAATAGATAAAGTAAAATAAAAAAATGAAAATTGTTCTTTGTCGTGTGCAAACACACGGCAAAGAAGTCCTTTTTTGCCGTGTGCAAACACACGGCAAAGACCGATTTTCAATTTTTTTTGAATTTCAGTAAATTCTTACCGTTAGTGCGCCGTTTGGTGGACATGTGTCTATTTTCTTTGCCGTGTGTCTTTCTTTACCATGTGCATTTTATTTTCTTTACCTTGTGCTCGACGTTGCCGTGTGTTTTTCGTGCTATTTCACCGTGCGTTGTTCTTTACCGTGTGCCGCACACGGCAAGAAAACTATACCACGGGAATGGTCATATCTTGGTCGTTTGGCTTGAAACCTATATATGTTTATCGATGATAGACTTTTTGTGAAGGATTCTTTTGAAAAGTTTGTGAAAAATCAAGTTTATCATTTTTACTAGCAACTAGTACACATAAAAGGACTCCATGCCGAAGGACTTCTTTTTTTTTGATGTTTTCTTCATTTTCTTTGAGTTTTCAAAAAAAAAAAGGTCAAAATGGCGAGCACGGCTGTTCGTTGAAAGGTGTAAATTTTTTCAAAACTATCGATGGTTCTGTGAAATAATCACTACTTGTGTACCTTAAAATGATTTTTGGAAAATTTTCAGAGCAAACTATCACACACTTATAGTTCAAATTGGAATTACTTTCGAAAAATCAACATAAAGTCATTTAAATGTGCGAAATTAGGTAGAGAGCAAGAAAATTCCTAATATTTGGGGATTATCCATAAAATTTGGACTAATTTGTGTGAGAATTGGAAGGGCTCCATTTTGCACCATATTGTTTGTACTTGCTTCACAAAAAAAGTCATATTTGTCACTTAGAAAATGAAAAATGATATTTATAAATATATATTGAAAAAACTTTGTTCGGTAACATTGTTTCCCATAGAAAGATACACCAATGTTCAAAATATGGGAACATTATCACAAACTATGCCATGGGAATGGTCATATCTTGGTCGTTTGGCTTGAAACCTATATATGTTTATAGATGATAGACCTTTTTGTGAAGGATTCTTTTGAAACGTTTGTCAAAAATCAAGTTTATCATTTTTACTAGCAACTAGTACACATAAAAGGATTCCATGCTGAAGGATTTCTTTTTTTATGTTTTCTTCATTTTCTTTGAGTTTTTCAAAAAAAGGTCAAAATGGCGAGCACGGCTTTATATTGAAAGGTGTCAATTTTTTCAAAACTATCGACGGTTCTGTGAAATAATCACTACTTGTGTACCTTAAAATGATTTTTGGAAAAAATTCAGAGCAAACTATCACACACTTGTAGTTCAAATTGTAATTACTTTCAGAAAATCTATATAAAGTCATTTAAATGTGCGAAATTAGGTAGAAAGCGAAACAATTCCTAATATTTGGGTATTATCCATCAAATATGGACTGCTTTGTGTGATAATTGTATGGGTACCATTTTGCACCATATTGTTTTGTACTTGCTTCACAAAAAAAGTCATATTTGGCACTTAGAAAAATGAAAAATGATATTTATAAATATATTTTGAAAAAACTTTGTTCGGTAACATTGTTTCCCATAGAAAGATACACCTATGTGCAAAATATGGGAACATTATCACAAACTATGCCACGAGAATGGTTATATCTTTATTATAAATAGATAAAGTAAAAAAAATGAAAATTGTTCTTTGCCGTGTGCAAACACACGCAAAGAAGTCCTTTTTTGCCGTGTGCAAACACACGGTAAAGAATAAATCTTCCTTGCCGTGTGTTTGCACACAATTTTTTTTTGAATTTCGGTAAAGACTTACCGTTAGTGCACCGTTTGGTGGACATGTGTCTATTTTCTTTGCCGTGTGTCTTTCTTTACCGTGTGCATTTTCTTTTCTTTACCGTGTGCTCGACGTTTCCGTGTGTTTTTCGTGCTATTTCACCGTGCGTTGTTCTTTACCGTGTGCCGCACACGGCAAGAAAACTATACCACGGGAATGGTCATATCTTGGTCGTTTGGCTTGAAACCTATATATGTTTATCGATGTTAGATTTTTTGTGAAGGATTCTTTTGAAAATTTTGTCAAAAATCAAGTTTATCATTTTTACTAGCAACTAGTACACATAAAAGGACTCCATGCTGAAGGATTTCTTTTTTTGATGTTTTCTTCATTTTCTTTGAGTTTTTCAAAAAAAAGGTCAAAATGGCGAGCACGGCTGTTCGCTATCAACGGTTCTGTGAAATAATCACTACTTGTGTACCTTAAAATGATTTTTGGAAAATTTTCAGAGCAAACTATCACACACTTATAGTTCAAATTGGAATTACTTTCGGAAAATCAACATAAAGTCATTTAAATGTGCGAAATTAGGTAGAAAGCGAGAAAATTCCTAATATTTGGGGATTATCCATAAATTTTGGACTAATTTGTGTGAGAATTGGATGGGTTCCATTTTGCACCATATTGTTTGTACTTGCTTCACAAAAAAGTCATATTTGGCACATAGAAAATGAAAAATGATATTTATAAATATATTTTGAAAAAACTTTGTTCGGTAACATTGTTTACCATAGAAAGATACACCAATGTACAAAATATGGGAACATTATCACAAACTATGCCATGGGAATGGTCATATCTTGGTCGTTTGGCTTGAAACCTATATATGTTTATAGATGATAGACCTTTTTGTGAAGGATTCTTTTGAAACGTTTGTCAAAAATCAAGTTTATCATTTTTACTAGCAACTAGTACACATAAAAGGACTCCATGGTGAAGGATTTTTTTTGTTTTCTTCATTTTCTTTGAGTTTCTCGAAAAAAGGTCAAAATGGCGAGCACGGCTTTCTATTGAAAGGTGTCAATTATTTCAAAACTACCGACGGTTCTGTGAAATAATCACTACTTTTATACCTTAAAATGATTTTTGGAAAAAAAATTAGAGCAAACTATCACACACTTGTAGTTCAAATTGGAATTACTTTCGAAAAATCTATATAAAGTTATTTAAATGTGCGAAATTAGGTAGAAAGCGAGAAAATTCCTAATATTTGGGTATTATCCATCAAATATGGACTACTTTGTGTGATAATTGTATGGGTACCATTTTGCACCATATTTTTTGTACTTGCTCAACAAAAAAAGTCATATTTGGCACTTAGAAAATGAAAAATGATATTTATAAATATATTTTGAAAAAACTTTGTTCGGTAACATTGTTTTCCCATAGAAAGATACACCTATGTGTAAAATATGGGAGCATTATCACAAACTATGCCACGAGAATGGTTATATCTTTATCATAAATAGATAAAGTAAAATAAAAAAATGAAAATTGTTCTTTGTCGTGTGCAAACACACGGCAAAGAAGTCCTTTTTTGCCGTGTGCAAACACACGGCAAAGACCGATTTTCAATTTTTTTTGAATTTCAGTAAATTCTTACCGTTAGTGCGCCGTTTGGTGGACATGTGTCTATTTTCTTTGCCGTGTGTCTTTCTTTACCATGTGCATTTTATTTTCTTTACCTTGTGGTCGACGTTGCCGTGTGTTTTTCGTGCTATTTCACTGTGTGTTGTTCTTTACCGTGCCACACACGGCAAGAAAACTATACCACGGGAATGGTCATATCTTGGTCGTTTGGCTTGAAACCTATATATGTTTATCGATGATAGACTTTTTGTGAAGGATTCTTTTGAAAAGTTTGTGAAAAATCAAGTTTATCATTTTTACTAGCAACTAGTACACATAAAAGGACTCCATGCCGAAGGATTTCTTTTTTTTGATGTTTTCTTCATTTTCTTTGAGTTTTTCAAAAAAAAGGTCAAAATGGCGAGCACGGCTGTTCGTTGAAAGGTGTAAATTTTTTCAAAACTATCGATGGTTCTGTGAAATAATCACTACTTGTGTACCTTAAAATGATTTTTGGAAAATTTTCAGAGCAAACTATCACACACTTATAGTTCAAATTAGAATTACTTTCGGAAAATCAACATAAAGTCATTTAAATGTGCGAAATTAGGTAGAGAGCAAGAAAATTCCTAATATTTGGGGATTATCCATAAAATTTGGACTAATTTGTGTGAGAATTGGAAGGGCTCCATTTTGCACCATATTGTTTGTACTTGCTTCACAAAAAAAGTCATATTTGTCACTTAGAAAATGAAAAATGATATTTATAAATATATATTGAAAAAACTTTGTTCGGTAACATTGTTTCCCATAGAAAGATACACCAATGTACAAAATATGGGAACATTATCACAAACTATGCCATGGGAATGGTCATATCTTGGTCGTTTGGCTTGAAACCTATATATGTTTATAGATGATAGACCTTTTTGTGAAGGATTCTTTTGAAACGTTTGTCAAAAATCAAGTTTATCATTTTTACTAGCAACTAGTACACATAAAAGGATTCCATGCTGAAGGATTTCTTTTTTTATGTTTTCTTCATTTTCTTTGAGTTTTTCAAAAAAAAGGTCAAAATGGCGAGCACGGCTTTATATTGAAAGGTGTAAATTTTTTCAAAACTATCGACGGTTCTGTGAAATAATCACTACTTGTGTACCTTAAAATGATTTTTGGAAAATTTTCAGAGCAAACTATCACACACTTATAGTTCAAATTGGAATTACTTTCGGAAAATCAACATAAAGTCATTTAAATGTGCGAAATTAGGTAGAAAGCGAGAAAATTCCTAATATTTGGGATTATCCATAAAATTTGGACTAATTTGTGTGAGAATTGGATGGGTTCCATTTTGCACCTTATTGTTTGTACTTGCTTCACAAAAAAGTCATATTTGGCACTTAGAAAATGAAAAATGATATTTATAAATATATTTTGAAAAAACTTTGTTCGGTAACATTGTTTTCCCATAGAAAGATACACCTATGTGTAAAATATGGGAGCATTATCACAAACTATGCCACGAGAATGGTTATATCTTTATCATAAATAGATAAAGTAAAATAAAAAAATGAAAATTGTTCTTTGTCGTGTGCAAACACACGGCAAAGAAGTCCTTTTTTGCCGTGTGCAAACACACGGCAAAGACCGATTTTCAATTTTTTTTGAATTTCAGTAAATTCTTACCGTTAGTGCGCCGTTTGGTGGACATGTGTCTATTTTCTTTGCCGTGTGTCTTTCTTTACCATGTGCATTTTATTTTCTTTACCTTGTGGTCGACGTTGCCGTGTGTTTTTCGTGCTATTTCACTGTGTGTTGTTCTTTACCGTGCCACACACGGCAAGAAAACTATACCACGGGAATGGTCATATCTTGGTCGTTTGGCTTGAAACCTATATATGTTTATCGATGACAGACCTTTTTTGTGAAGGATTCTTTTGAAAAGTTTGTCAAAAATCAAGTTTATCATTTTTACTAGCAACTAGTACACATAAAAGGACTCCATGCTGAAGGATTTCTTTTTTGATGTTTTCTTCATTTTCTTTGAGTTTTTCAAAAAAAGGTCAAAATGGCGAGCACGGCTGTTCGCTATCAACAGTTCTGTGAAATAATCACTACTTGTGTACCTTAAAATGATTTTTGGAAAATTTTCAGAGCAAACTATCACACACTTATAGTTCAAATTGGAATTACTTTCGGAAAATCAACATAAAGTCATTTAAATGTGCGAAATTAGGTAGAAAGCGAGAAAATTCCTAATATTTGGGGATTATCCATAAAATTTGGACTAATTTGTGTGAGAATTGGATGGGTTCCATTTTGCACCATATTGTTTGTACTTGCTTCACAAAAAAAGTCATATTTGTCACTTAGAAAATGAAAAATGATATTTATAAATATATATTGAAAAAACTTTGTTCGGTAACATTGTTTCCCATAGAAAGATACACCTATGTGCAAAATATGGGAACATTATCACAAACTATGCCACGAGAATATTTATATCTTTATTATAAATAGATAAAGTAAAAAAAAATGAATATTGTTCTTTGCCGTGTGCAAACACACGGAAAAGAAGTCCTTTTTTGCTGTGTGCAAACACATGGTAAAGAATAAATCATCTTTGCCGTGTGTTTGCACACGGCAAAGACCGATTTTCAATTTTTTTTTGAATTTCGGTAAAGACTTACCGTTAGTGCGCCGTTTGGTGGACATGTGTCTATTTTCTTTGCTGTGTGTCTTTCTTTACCGTGTGCATTTTCATTTCTTTACCGTGTGCTCGACATTGCCGTGTGTTTTTCGTGCTATTTCACCGTGCGTTGTTCTTTACCGTGTGCCGCACACGGCAAAGATCTCTTTGCCGTGCGCCCGATATTTGGCACACGGCAAAGACCGACGGCACACGGTAAAGACGCGCCCTCCCGTAGTGACTTGAGTGCATCAGCAAGACAATGAACAGGGCAACTACCAAAAGTAAGGAACAATGACAAACTTTTGGGCAGCGGCGTTAGGGAGGGCGCGTCTTTACCGAAGGAACTACTCCCTCCGTATCAAAATATAAGATGTTTTAACATTTCTCTTTTCATCCGTATGTAGACATGTTTTAATATAAGATTCATTTAAAAACCTTGCACTAAAATATGTCTAGATACGGATGGAAAGAAAAATGCTAAAACATCTTATATTTTGATACGGAGGGAGTACAATATTACCAATATGGCAACAATTTTCCAGTGGACATAACTCAGCACTCAACGAAAAAATATAGACACCAGTACCAGAACTATGAAAAGTAAACAAACACCTGAATCTCTCACACATCATGCTGCATACGGTGCAACAGATTGGACCGGGAGATTCGGCCATCACCTCCACGGCACACAACTCCTTGAGCAGCTCCGCGTCCAGCACCAACCCCATCCCCCTGGTCACCTTGGCATCACCCTTATTCAGTCTAAATGCATTATAAATCATGCATGAGCAAAACACAACGTTGTCTCTGATGTGCACTTGTGCAGTCGCTCCAATAATATATAATGTCTAGGAGGCAGAAGGAAAGAGCTGACGGATGTATGAAGGCCAGTCCATCTCGTAGAGCACAGAGGCGTTGGATCTCCAAGGGCGCTGCTGCTTAGGGCTGCATCTCATCACCGTCTCCATCTGCATCGTCTCCAGGTCAAGAGCCAACAAGCCATGGCCCTCCTCCACGAGCATGGCGCGTCTGCTCTCCACAAACGCCACAAGTGTCGTCTGCCTGCTCGCCCGGATGGACCCCTGCCATGTCCAATCACCGTCGCCCTTCTTGGACCAATGGTTTAGCTCTATGCCATGCTTGTACGTGATGAGCAGCGATAGGCTTCCGGGATCCGCCCCGGGGCAAAGGAGTGGTCGCGGCACTGAAAGATCCATGAGGACCCTCACGACCGACATCGGTATCGCAGTCAGGGAGATGCGTATGTTGTTGTCTTCCGGGCTTACGTCCACCGTGTAGAATTGTGCCCTTTCCCTGTAGAGCCAGTGCACCGTGGGCGTGGCTGCGCCCATGACAACGGCGCCGGCGCGTGTACCGGACGGGGCAAGGCCAGGGTCGACTTTGATGGGCGCGCTCCGGCTCCACACCCCCGTCCACGTGGAGTAAGAGTAGGCGTACATGGTTGTGTCCTCGTCGTCATCGTCGTCGTACTCGACGACTGTGAGAAGCACCTGGAACGCCGGCTGCTGATGGAAGAAGCCGTCCATAGGTGTGAGAAGCGCATAGCCGGTGACGTCCACATCGGGGTCCCCAGAGAAGAAGGGAGGCGGCGGGATAGGACGCGCGCTGCGCCTGCCGATCAGAGGGCTGCACACGGCGAGGCGGAGCTTATTGTCGCCAGTCGTCCCGTCGTCATCGACGCGCAGGAGGAGGAGTCCCCTCCTTGACGCGAGAGGCATGGCGTAGTTGAAGGAGATCCCGTCGCCCTCGTCGTCGTCGGGAAAGAAGGACGGCGTCGGCATCATCTCGGTCCCGGTTCCCAGCCTCGAGAAGGACGGGGGGAAGTATCCGTTGTCGGAGGCGGCGGCGACACGGCTCCTCTGTTGGGAGAAGATGCCGAGGAGGAAGGTGGACGGGGGCCTGTCTCCGGCGGGCCAGAGGCGGAAGGGCGGGGAGGCGACGAGGCGGAACCAGCGCGTGCAGGTGGCGGCGCAGCAGAGGAGGTGGAGGTGATCACCGGACACGCGCGAGATGATGAGGTGAAGTACGTCTTCCGACGACAGGACGGCGGCCATCGGTCCCTCATCCATCTCAGCTGCGATCTAATCTTGGCTGAGGAAGGCGGCGGTGGTAGGGTAGCTAGCTGCGGTCAATCATGCACGACGACAGGGCGGCGGTCATCGGTCCATCATCCATCGATCGCCGCCTAGCTAGGGTTTCTTTCCCGTGTGTAGCTAGCGCTGAGAAAGAATTAATGGGCCTATTGGGTGCGGTTTGGACTTAAACCCCAAAATCAGAAACTGGGTAACCCACGGGTTTGACCCGCACGAGCAGATCGGGGCCGGCGGCGAAGGCTTCTTTTTCCATGGCCGCCGCCGCCTAGGTTCCCGTCGTCCTCCGTCGCCGCCTGCACTCTCTCCCTCGCCCAGCGCCGCCTACGTACACTACCGCCCAGTGCTGGGAACAAGTTTCTTGAGAGCAGACCTAGGAGAGGACCTGGATTTTGAGGAGACCGATTAAGCCTCCTCAATATAAGCTCCAACCCTATAACGATCAAACAATCACCCGACCGCGCCGCCAGCACTCCATTGTCGGCGACATCCCCCTTCTCCGATACGCATCCTGCTGGATTCTAGCAAGGCAAGATGTTTTTTTTGTTATTTGTCTGCAACTTACTGCTGATAGCTACCATGTACTGATCTGCTCAGACTCCGGCTACTTGGGTTATTGTCTACTGCTTGGCCAGAATTGGGCTCGATCATGGGTACGTCTCGGTACCCACACCGCTGCATGCAACCGGCCACACGGCAGACCAAGGTGCTGCTCGAGACGCCACACGGCTTCGCCGTCTTCAGGCTGCTGAGGCCCAAGTTACTCAACATGGACAACGCCGTCGAGGTCTTCCTTCCACACTTCCTCCCTTTCAACTACATATATAGTACTCCGTAATCAACTATCACTTGACAATGCCGATTAATTTAATTTGCACGCACGAGCGCAGCACATTTGGACAAGCTTCGTGTCTGCTTCTTACGCCAAGTACCTTGTGAGTACCACTACTACAACCTAAGGATGACCTAGCAATTCGCTTCTATATATATCAAGTTATTAGTTAGCTAATTCTCCATGGATCGACCAGGTATGTAAACGGCTTGACTACCAAAGGATCGACGATAAGTCGCCACTCGTCATCGACGAACGCCTGGCCGACATGCTCAAGATCCGTTGCAGGCAAACTGATTTGCTAGCCGTCGGGACGCCCCAACACGCATCCATGATCAAATCGCAGCTGGTCTCCTATCGATCTCTGCTTAATTAATTACTCACTCATATTGTTGCTTACTAATCATGCGTCTACTAGGTACCTACTAATTATGTTGCAGGGAATCAAGTGCATCCACGACGATGTCGTGATGGAGCTCATGTGGGGGCTCAACCATCTCCTCAAGTACTTCGTGCCCGAGGAAAATGTTGGGGAGCACCTCCTCCACATGAGCAAGGGACTCGATATTGTGCTACGCCGCCATGGATTCCACAATGTCCACCCACACATGGTCGGTCCAATCTATTAATTATATATCTTCTTTCTTAATCCTGATTTTTCATTCATTTGTTGTTAGGTAATTATTAATCAAGTATATCTACGTATGTCGTAGGTTACCGAAGATGTTGTCACTTCGGCCAACATATTGTACAAGTCCGATAAACTTACTGAAAACTACTCCATGCATGCACGCTATCCTGAAAGTCTTCTTAGGGAGATTTCCGGAATCGACTGTCGAGGTTGGGAACCCTTGAAAAGTGCAACAGCTTTCAAAATGATATGGTTCCCGAGAGAGAGAAAATCTCTACTTTCTCAATCACATACGGTATTCACGCATCTATACTTTTCATTAGTATAGTTAATATTAACATATCTCTTTCTTTTAATATACATATACATAAGAGTAAAATGCAGGTTTAGTATACTAACTTGTCGCGAATGTGCGGTTTAGTCACCAAGTTGCAAAATGT
Organism: Puccinellia tenuiflora; assembly: GCA_012064385.1. Lineage (NCBI taxonomy): Eukaryota > Viridiplantae > Streptophyta > Magnoliopsida > Poales > Poaceae > Puccinellia > Puccinellia tenuiflora. The sequence goes on from QRDG01002094.1 coordinate 539,961, forward strand.
AAAAAAGCGGGTCATCAAGTTACCACAAGCGAGCGTTTTGGTCACTCTGTGACGGTGGCATGCCGTTTTTACAAGTCCCCCTAAAATTTTGTTTATTTACAAATTCCCTCTAAAAAGACAGACAAAAAACAGTTAAAAAGGACCTCATAATTGAAATAAATAAAACTTAAGAGCCAATTTGCAAAAAAAAACTGTCTATCACATATGCAAGCTCAGGTCCACCGTCACGATGTGACCAAAACGCTAACGCGTGGCAAATTGGTCTCCCTTTATGTTTCGTAACTTGGTGACCAAATCGCAGATTCGTAACAAGTTGGTGTACTAAATCTGCATTTTACTCTATACAGAATTAAGTTTTGTTTATTTTTTTAGATGTTACACACGATGATATATCAAGGCTACAAGCTGCTCAGCTAGGTCAATACGAAGGCATGGTGATTGAACGTGATATCTTGTCACACTACCGGTTTGCTCTGGAAATCTCTGAACCACTAACGAGAGCGCATAAAGTCTTGGAGGTTTCTCTTGGGATGTTGAATGAGAAGTCACCCAGTCACAAGTAGAAAATTATTCTATAATTACGACAATACTACTCGATACACAACGAGGATTTGACATATTTTGGTGTGTGAAAGTACTTGAATAGTGTTTCAGATGTACTGTTTATTTTACGAGTGATGGTAGATTTTACTCGTATGGTAGCTGCAGCTTCGTGTTTGCAAAAGCAAATTGCAGCGTCACAGACCAGTGCTAGCAAATCAGGCATTGGTAGAGGTGGACTACAAACTGCTGCAGAGTTCCTTTGGCTCAATATCTATGGCAGCTTATTGCGTAACAAGCAAATTTTCTGAATTGACATTCAAGTTTGGTTGACTCAGTTATATATATGCCTATTCCAGTGAGATTCAGTACATCTAGTTGCGCGCAATTATATATGTTCCTCTTTGATTGTGCGAGATGTGCTATTTTTGCGACAAATCATTAAACTTTGAACCTAATATTTGTCATTGTCAAAGTGAACAGGTAAATATATTTCCCTTGTGTGGATGTACATCTTCTCGTCTACAAGTTTTTCAGCTTTGAGCAAATTGCATAAAGAGCTAAAAAAATGGTAACTCTACAATCTTCTTAGTATATTGACAGTAATTTTCTCACCTCGATTTTGCATAAAAAGTTTAAATGTATACACAGAGATTGGAAAATGCACAAAACTGATCATTTCTTTTCCCACTGTGACGAGTAAAATCTTATTCACATAACAAACACCTCAGGACATGCGCATGTCCATGAGACACAGATTGTTAGTTACTGTTGTACTATGTAATTAACTTGATGGCAACTTTATCAAAATAAGAGCGGAAGAAATCATTGGAAAAAATTGAGAAGCTCTGTCGCATTCTTGGTCGAGGGAAACAGCAGGACGTCGTCTATCCTGACAGGTTAAATCGTGTTTTGCAACACGAATAAACTCAAGAAAGAAGTGATCTACAGGCAAGAAGTGTTGGAAGTACAAAAAGCAGCAGGCCGGCGCGTGCAACCCATCTATTGGTCCAATCTTTTAATTTAATTTCCGTATTGCATTTTGTGGTAGCATAAAAAATCGCCGATGAGCTCATGGTAATAGTTTTTTTTTTTTTTTTTGACTTTAGCTCATGGTAATAGTTATCTCCACACGGAATGTTGTGTCATGTATAAATATTAAGCCTACTAGACTTGGAACTGTTGCCCAATGTTTTTATATATTGTGAAATATTAAGCCTCCTGTTTCTATGAGATATCGATCAAATTGCGATTTTGGACATGTCAGCTATACTATCAGTTGTGAATGCCGCCTACGCTGCCGTTGATTCCCCGGGATGAGGTGGCTCTTGAGCGTGCACGACTACCCCATCTCACACAATCGGTTTCTAATTCCTTTTCTAAGTACATTCTCATTCATTCCCAATTATTGCCTTGAAGCTCTAGGTCCTAGCTCAGCTATTAATTTTGGATAAGACTATCCAGCGTAGCCGCACCGCATGCACCCCGTGCGGCGGTTTGATTAGACATGCATGCAGTGACGTAAAAGATGTCGTCATCTTAGATTCCTCTTATTGATTGAATTAAAAAAAATCTCTTGATCCGATAATCCGATTAAAAATCCGCTTTCACCGTTGGCTTAGTTGCGACAATATCTACGAAACTAGATCCCATGTTGACATGTTTTGACAACTCTTTTTTTCGTCCGTAGCTACCAAATTCTTATAACTAGCATACCATGTTATAATAACTGAACTACCAGGTTTATGTGCACCATTTTGCACCAATGCAAGGAGGTTTGATACTATTTTGTATAGAATGATACCATCTTTTAGGTCTTGCAAAATGCTTGAAATGTTTCTCTCTAGCTATGCATATCTCTGGAAATATCTAGAAACCTACAAAAACTTATGTGGTAACCATGTATAATTATCGTGCTAACTGTTTGTTGTTAATCTGACAACCTTAGTGTCGTAATCCAGTCACTGGTGTGATAGAAAAATTAATCAAATCTGATGTATAGTTGTGTTGCAATGTCCAAAAACGTGTAAACAATTATATGTTAATCATGTATAATTATTTTGGTAACTGTGTGCTGCTAATCTGGTAGGCATAGTACCACAATCTGGTAGTTGGTGTCGAAAAAATAATTTCATCAAAACATGTCATGGGATCTGGTTCTAAAGATATCGTCGAGAAGAATCTAACGGTGTAAACAGATCGCTAATTGGAATAGCGGTTTAGAAGAAAAATCATTTTAAATTTTCTAATTTAGCAATTAATGTGATGATGTCATCAGTGAAATGACAAAGTACTACATGCATGCATGTGCTCTCCCCTATAGGGAAAAGCACAAGCAAACCAGCCGCCGCATACGAAGGAGTTGCCCTACGACGCTTATATGTAGCTTTTCCCATGTTATCTATTTAATTCCGATCTCTTCACCATATCTCACTATGATGTCGTCTCAGAAATTGTTCCATGTGCAGTGGTGCTTCAGCACGGGTCCCGGTTTATTCGTTCTATGTGTATGTTTTACATGCTTCTTCAGGTTTGTATGTGTTGTCTGTCCTGCCTTATGTTTGGATCAGTGTCAGCCATAAAACTTTTGTGTCTCCTTATTTACTCATTTTTTTCTTATTGGGTACAAATTGTCTTCTTATTAATTTGTATAATATATGTTGTTTACGGACAAAATATTTTTAGAATCAAGAAGTGGCGCGCGACAAGCCGCGCTTGCAAAACTAGTAATTTATATACTTCCCCATGAACATTCGAAGCATATCAAAGACTCCTAAGGATATCAAATATTTGAAGAGGTTGGGCTGGTTCTTAGACCACCCAGTATGTTGCAGCAAAGCGAACCGAATAGCTACATAGCAGGGCATCACTTCAAGTTGTCAGACTAAAAAAATGAATACAAACTTGTTCGGTTTATTTCCAATAAACAATGATATTTCTAGTTTTCTACTGTGGCAAAGAGATAAGGAGAAGGGCCGGTGACGGGAAATGGCAGTGGACAAGAAAAGAATCATTCTTTTATTTCTGCTGGGTCCCATCAACACAGTATGATCAGGTTCCATACATAGTAGTAAATCTGTAGCGATTGTTTTTCGGAAGGAGATTTGTAGCAGCACTCTCTCCGGTTAGAATGTAGTTGAGGAGAAAATATAAAAAGCAAGCGGATGGAAAGAATGATCCATCGATTGAGATCCTGTAACAGAAGCCACAATGGTCGCCCGGAAAACAGGTAGGTACCTGAATGGAAGTAGGCGATCGATGGGCCATAAAAAGTAGATCAAATCCTTACTCGATTGCTTCCAACATCTTCAATGCTTTCTTCTTGTCATCCATTTCAAATAGGAGCTAGACCCAATCTGGATGGTTGCCCGCCAACTTGAGTTGGTCCCAGTGTTCCTGCTCATTTTAATTTTTTTTACAAGTTTTAAAAAATAGTAAGAAAAATCATGGATGTAGACAATAGGTATCCCACAACCGTGTAAAAAATCAAGTTAAAAAACTTTGTATTTCGAGCTACACAAAAATGACAAATGTGTGGATCTGAGTAAGCATATTTTTCAAATCTCCAAATTTTAACAGATTTGTCATTTTTGTGTAGCTCATAATATAAAGTATTTAGAGTTCATTTTTTACACGGTTGTGGGATACACCATTTTCTACATCTGATTTTGTTTTTCAAATGAGAAAGAACACTGGTGCTCGTGAGCTAAAGAGACTTTTCGTTGTTTATCTGACAACTTTTTTACTTGAATCGGCACCACATCGTGCATGGCCTTAGTACCTTAGATCGATTCTTAGAAATGTCAGTGTCAGTAAAATAAAGTGCAAACTCTATGAAGGTTTAATTCTTTCAAAGAATTCTTAACTTAGTTCCGCAACCCCCATTCACCATTTTTAAAGTGTCATCATATCTTGTGTAGCCATATTCACTGTTAAGAGAAATTCACTTCTACACCCGATTTCATATGCACCTGTTATTATTAAAAAAGTAAAAAAAAAGTAAAACATTATGAAAAAATCTGAAAAAAAAAATTAGAGACACACATATATATGAGTTGTTCACATTCGTGTAAAGTTTAGGAAATGAAAAGACAATTTCTGTGCTCTGTGCAAAAAACACAAAATCAGTGTTTTCAAAATTGTTTTTTTAGATCTCATTCTGACAACTGATTTTGTCTTTTTGTACAGAGCCAGAAAATGTCTTTTCATTTCGAAATTTTGCACGAATGTGGTAAACTTGTATATGCTAGTTTCCAATTTTTTTATAATGTTTTACTATTTTTAATTTTTTCGAAAATAACAGGTGCAGGTCTCCCGGTAAGAGAAATTCACTTCTACACCCGTGGCGGCGAAGCTTCTTCAGGCTGCAGCGCTCCGAGCGCACGGATTTCGCCTCTATGAGCTCGTCATAGACGTCGATGTCGAACAACTCCTCGTTGCCGCTCTCCTCCAGGTCGACGTCGCTCTCCTCTGTTGCGGGCGTCGGCAACGCGGGGGGGAGGGGGGCGACGGCGACTAACATCGCGCGAGCTCCGGGCCTCGGCGTCACCCATGCCATGGTTGGGCCCACGCCACATGAACTCGTGGTGGTTATGGCCCTGAACGAACCTTACCGCGCTCCTACTCTTGTCCTCCGTGGAAATCGGCGGCGGCGCGACACGGCCAAGACCCGCGTCCATCCGGGCCATAGCATGGCTGCAGGTGTTGTTCACGTGCCACGTGTCGCCGGGTAGGGGCTAGGGGGAGGAAGAGTGGAAGGGCGGCCACGATTGCTCGTCGGAGGAGGAGGATTTGTCCGGCGGCGAGGGTTTCCGGCGGGAAATGAGGGCAAGGAAACCTAAATCGACCGCGGCCCCGTACATATAGAGGTTCCTCGTGAAGATATACTGGTGACTACGAAATGTTTTACGGGCTCTGTTCTGCGGCCCGAACACTTTAAACACAGATTCTACTTTATGGCTAACCACGTTCCGGGACAACGGCGAGCTCACTCCTCACGTCCGCGTGATCACGATCCGACAGCTCGCGTAACTGGACGATGGCACGTGGTTCTGGCCAAACACGAGGTCACATGACGTGCTACTGCAGAGCCTCCACTTGCGCATTTAATTACGGATCTTGAAACTTTGAAATGTTTTCTAACTTAAACCGTTTATCTAAATTAGATACCGTTTTCACCGTTGGACTAGTTGCGATGAGATCTTCAAAACTAGATCCTATATCGATATGTTTCGACGACTTTTTTGGAGGATGTAATTTTAAAGGATGTAACTTTGCTGGATGTAACTTCACTGCTAGCTGCGAGGTAACTTTGGAAGCTCACGTGGCGTGCCACTGCAGGGCTTTCACCTGCGCATTAATTACGATTTTTGAAACTTCGAAATGTTTTCTAACTCAAACCGTTTATCCAAATTAGATTCTGTTTTTACCGTTAGACTTGTCACGATGAGATATTCGAAACTAGATCTCATGTCGATATGTTTTGACGACTTTTTTTTGAGGATGTAACTTTGCTGGATGTAACTTTCTCTGCTAGTTGGGTTGTAATTTTTGCTGGATGTAACTTTCTCTGCTTACTTGGATAGGATGTAACTTTTTGCTATATTTAACTTTCTCTGTGAACTAGGGCGTAACTTTTTCTGTAAACTGGATGTAACTTTGATTGGATGTAAGTTTGAAAGTTACATCCTAAAAAAAAAATCATCAAAACATATCGACATGAGATCTAGTTTCGAAGATCTCGTCGCAACTAGCCCAACGGTGAAAACGGATCTTGAATTGGATAAACGTATTAAACTACAAAACATTTTGAATTTTCAGTTTTCGTAATTAAATGCGTGGATGGAGTGCGTGCAGCTAGACTCCCTTTCCATTTCCGGTCCGTGCGTGGTAGGATCTCTTTCCATTTCTGTACTGCACATAAGCTGTTGGACTAACCACGCTATAGGCTAAATCGTGGTCGGCCACGATGTAGCATCGTCCCACTTTAAATCGGCCCAAATTATAAGGGCTTTCCCTTTTTAAGGGGCCTGCCAAGGATGCTCTAGATCAGACGGAAATAATACTTGAGTTAGTAGGTGCGTGCCACATGATGGAAAATTCTAACTCCCTTTTAACAAAAGAGCAAGTGCTCCTGCAATTACATAATAAGCCTCCAAAATGGAAATTGCACGAGAAAAAACAACATCTTATCACAGAGCGGGCGACCAACTTTGAGCTAAAAACAAAAAAATAGTAGAATAGTCCAAAATGTAAAGTCACTCATACATATGCAACGAAACTACGAAAAGCCTATGTTGTAGAAAAACAGAGCAAAGCCTCAGCCGGTCCTCGCGTGCCACTCGGGACGGCTGGTCCCGGTTCGTACCAGAAACGGGACTACCTTTAATCCGATTGGTTAGTTTCGGGTCCCAAACCAGGACTAAAACCTCAAATAAACCGGGACAATAGGCCCCTTTTCTACTAGTGACGAGGAAGCAAATAATGGATCCAGGGAGCGGATCAAGGCGCGCCACCACTTGGCTGCTCTCGACACGTGTCCTATGCGGAGCCTTCACGAGGAAGCAGATAATGAAGAAGAAGCAGGGATCATCGACAAGGAAGAATGAAAGAGCGAGCGTCCCAAGTTTACTATAGTTGGCATGTTTATTTAAACTGGAATAGTACGTACTAGCTTTTCTATGGATGCCTTATATATACAGTAGTAATTTATTTACTTACTAGGCTCCCCTCTATTTTCTACACGTTAAGTACAGCTGAGTTGACACAAGGATTTGCAATGTTTCTTTTTATCTGCCTGCGTGTTGTGATCCCTGATAGATTGTATATATTACGGAATAGTATTATATTGTATTGTGTTGGGCGATTACAATGAGCCACGGTGGGCTGTTTATATAGGTGAAAATACTTGGGGGACACGAATCCTAATAGAGATAGACTTGGACTACAATTCTAATCTACCTAATATTGTGGTGCCGTAATATACTCTAACACCCCCCGCAGTCGGATCGGTAGTGACGCGAATAGCAAGAGCGTCGCGTACGGTCTGACTGGAGCATAATCTGAAGTCGTGAACTGGAGAGGGAGCCGAGGTGATAGCCCTTGATGCCGATGTCGATGTAGCCGAGAGTATGGGCGTTGTAATCGTGGTCGATGTTGCCGTGCGTGATGTAGTGGCCATTGAGGAAGTCGATAATGTTGTTGGTGTTGTGGTCGATTGAGGTTTTAGTCCTGGTTTGGGACCCGGAACTAACCAATCGGGATTAAAGGTAGTCCCGTTTCCGGTACGAATCGGGACTAAAGTAACACGAACCGGGACTAAATAGTCGGATTTTTAGTCCCGGTTCGGAATACGAACCGGGACTAAAAGATTTTTCTATTTTTCTTTAATTCACTTTTAGTCCCGGGACTAAATAGTCGGATTTTTAGTCCCGGTTCGGAATACGAACCGGGACTAAAAGATTTTTCTATTTTTCTTTAATTCAAAAAACGATTTTATTTTTCAAATTTTTTTTGAATGTATGAATTGTTGGACTCGTTAATCTCTCACACTGGAGCCTCTTAATCACACTTAGTCTTTGGTCAAATTCTAATTTTGGTCAAACTTCCCGGTCAGTCACCCATCCTCACACTACTCTACCCCTAGCACGCTTAACATCTTGGTTCCTTCCCATCCCCCTTCCTATAATCTATTTGTAACCTTATGTTTATAGTATGCTATTAATCATATTAACCCATGGATCATGTGAGTCACGCATTTTTATAATTTGAATTCTAAATAATTATTTAAATATACAAAAATGACTAAGTAATCATAATATTAAATAAATATAAAAATAAAATGTGTTTTATTATTTTTTTGACATTAATTCATTTAATATGGGATAATTCATATCTTTTAATCTGTAAATCGAAATATGACAATAATATGTCCATTATTATCAGAAAAATATGAGGAATCCAAATATGACATAATTTTTATATTTCTAATTTTTTTTAAAAAAAATAAAAATCTGAATTTTGAATCTTTTTGAATTTCAGAAATCCAAAAAAAATCAAAACAGCTAGTTGAATTCAGAAAAAAAAATTAGTCCCGGTTGGTGTCTCAAACCGGGACTAAAGATAGACCCTTTAGTCCCGGTTTGTGCCCGAACCGGGACTAAAAGTGCTCGCCCTTTAGTCCCGGTTCCCGGTTCCAGCCACGAACCGGGACTAATGGCTGCCATTGGTCCCGGTTTGTGTCTGAACCGGGACTAATGTCTTTGGAGCTCCTTCCGAAAGACCCTTTTTCTACTAGTGCGTGGTCGTGGATGATCGCTAGCTGCTGGTTCATTATCTAGTTCCTCGTCAAGGCTCAGGCGCTCAGCATACGAGGCATAGTGAGAGCAGCTAGGTGGCGCAGGGTGATCCATTCACTCGACCTGGATAAATTATCTAGCTCCCGACCGACTATTGGTAAAATTTTCTTACGACCAGTACGAGCGGGATTCATCTTAAACAACATGCTTAACACTGTTGGCCTGTTGACGGGTATTTGTGGCGCTTCTATCTCGTCGACCGATGGCAGGGGGACGGGCCTATTTTGGAACTGTCATAAAAAAGAAATAGAAAATCAGAATTTTAACGGTTACGACCACCACTAGCACTAGTAGAAAAAGGGTCTTTCGAAAAGAGCTCCAAATCCATTAGGCCCGGTTCAGACACAACCGGGATCAATATCCGGCATTGGTCCTGATTCGAACTACCAGGGCACCGTGAGCCATTGGTCCCGGTTCGGATGGGGGAATTAGTCCCGGTTCATAGCACGAACCGGGACTAATACTCTCCTGCCTATATATGCACCAAGCCAGCAGCCAGCTTTTCTGCTCTTTTTTTTTCCTGCTAAGAGGTGTGAGAGGTGGGTGCTAGTTTGTTTTCCTTTGCTATGCACTAGAGATGTTCGATGAAATGCCCGAGCCACAATTAAGTTCACACAAAATGATATGAGGTGCCCGAGCCACACTTAAGCTTTCTCCACTCTCTTTCCTCTGATCAATCGAGGTTAGCAACCTTGTCCTTTTCATCTGTAATTGATACAAATATTGTATGTGTCAATGTACGGTAGTCATTTCACTATTCAAAATGTTATTCTAATAGTATTTGATAAACCTAATTATATGATATGCAGATGGATGAACGGCAGCGATGGATGTACGGCGACCGACGCAGTCCCGATTTTATTGTAGGCCTTATTAGCTCGTCGACCATGACCAGAAGCTGGCCCCGCTGATTGTAGTGCAGATGTTCAATTTCACCTTTGATCCCTTTGACAAGCATGTGCTTCAGATGGTAGTGTATATACTCATCGGCCTGTATGTGCGGCATTTTCAACAGATTATCCAGAATAGTTTTATCCCTCCGGTTCAGTTTCTGATGGTGCGACTTGTCGACACTTTGTAGATGCGTCGAGAGGACTCCAATCCAAGAGATATCAGGTGCCACGAGCCAATGATTGTCACACGCCTTATTTTTTTGATCCAAACTTGCATAGACTGGCCTGTATGTGCGGGATATGAGCGCCCCATGTGGATCGGGATCGACAATGGCATAGACTGGCACACATAGCGAGCTAGCCAATACAGTAACGATTTTCCTTGTTGGAAAATCTGGCTGGCCGCAGCCCGTGACAATGACGCAACCAGTCTCCTCGTGAAAACGGCAACTGGCGAGCTCCGTGAAGACCGTCTCTTTTTCAACAATCAGAATGAAGTTGATCTTCACATCAGGATAAGGCGTGACATGGGTGACTAGGTGAGCTTCCTTTGGGACGGGTGCTCCACCTAGACCATGCATGAGCACCGCAATCGAAGCTCACCTCTCCTGTATCCGTCGTATTAAGCTTGACATTCCCGATGATCCGACCTCTCGTCGGGGGAAGGATGTTCAGAGAAGCCCTGATGCATCCAATGATACAACACATGTCCGTAATGATCCGGTCCACAATGAACTTCTTTTTTCCGGAAAGCAGCTCGGGTATGGAATAATAGGTGCCACGAGGGGTCTTGGCCACGTTGACACTCAGTGCATCCTCTATTCTGGACCACACGGTTTGGAAATTCTCCGATTTCTCCAAAGAACAAATGTCCGTGCCTTTACTGACGAGGCACCAGTGCTTCTTATCTTTATGAGCAAGCTTAGCCGCCTAGCAATGGAAGATTCAAAAATGGTGTGGAGCCCCTCGCACCATAGCTCCACATTTTCGTGTGGAATATTCCTTTATTATTAATTATATTATCTTTTTAGGAAGTAAAAAATAGTTTCCGAATCAACATGGACATTGAACTTACTTGTTAGCGCCAAATCTTATCTGTTATTTGATATATGTGTGCAACTATTTCAGGTCAGATTCTATCTCGTCTCATGTGTGTTTTACCTATTCATATTGTAGGAAAGAGATGGAGGCAGACCCCATCGGGATGATGTTTTTTTTTTGCGAAAAAACTTCCAATCTATTCATCAAAAGTCACAGCGGTACAAAGAACAGAAGTAAAATAAATTACATCTAGATCCGTAGACCACCTAGCGACGACTACAAGCACTGAAACGAGCCGATGGCGCGCCGCTGTCATCGCCCCACCGTCACCAGAGCCGGGCAAACCTTGTTGTAGTAGACAGTCGGGAAGTCGTCGTGTTAAGGCCCCATAGGACCAACGCAGCAGACCAACAACCGTCGCCGATGAAGAGATGCATAGATTGAAAGGATCCAATGTATAGACACATGAACGCAGACGAACGAAGACCGGAGCCAAACATATCCGCCGTAGATAAATGCTGACCGAATCCTCATCGGGGTGATGTTACTGGCTGCTGTCGGTTATGATCCACGTGTAGCCCCTAGGGTATGGGAGAAGCTAGGCGAGGTCCGTGGAAACTCGGCATGGAATGATTACATCGGCACTCATCCTTCGGATACAAAGAGATCACGCCTCTTATCACATGGCAAGGTCATGAAGGAGGCCTTGGAACTGTACGACAAGCAAGTATGCGCCGGGGAAGGAGCTGACCGACATTTCCCTTACGGTGGCAGGGTCTGGGAGACTCTTTTGTAACAATAGCTTTATAAACAAAATTTTCAAGACTTGTACATTTCAAACAATTGTTTGGCCAAAATGTATACAACTGGTAGGGAATCTCCATCCACTGATCTCAAATCGAGTTGATAATGAAGAGCAGGTATAATCCTTTTGTAAAGTTTAATTTCTTTTGGTTTCTCCGTGGGTCGCCTTTATATCGCAAGTACAATAGTTCTGTAAGTATAATTCTATAGCAGTTGCAATTCTCTTCATTGGTCTTGGCATGTGATTACAATTTTCAAAATACGCAAATACAATTTACACTAGTGGGGACTGGCCCTATTGTCCCGGGCCGTGAGGGTCATTTGTCCCGGTTGGCCCTGTTACCAGCCGGGACAAATGGCTCTCAACCTGGCCGCGCTGGGGGCACAAGTTTTAGTCGCGGTTCGTATAAAGGGCCGCGACTAATGATTCTCTGCCGTGGCAGAAATTTGGGCACTTTCTATGCCACGGCAGAGAATTCATTTTGTTTAGGGTTTAGGGTTTACTAATGATTCTCTGTCGTGGCAGAAATTTGGGCACTTTCTGTGCCGCGGCAGAGAATTCATTTTGTTTTCTTTTATTTATTTATTTTCTTCATTTCAAAATAGTTTTCGTATATTGAAAGAGCATGGTTGCCCCCATGTGGTGTTTTGGTAATTAATGACAATCTCTATGGACTAATGTGTGCTTTGAGTTATATTTGTAGTGTTGGTCCATAAGGAATGCTTGGACTCCATATGTTGGAGTCAAGGCTAAAAGAAGAAGATTATATGTTGATCAAGGCTAAGTGCAAATTGACCAACATAGAAGATAAGCGCATGTGAAGGTATGCGAAGAAGAAGAATATATGTTGATCAAGGCTAAGTGCAAGTTGATCAACATACAAGATAAGGGCATGTGAAGATATGCAAAAGAGTGCCTCTCCCATCTTGGTGTATGGGGGAGCAATACGCGAGGCTTCACCAAGCGGAGCGCAATCAAGAAAGTGTTGGCCCGTATGGAATGCTTGAACTCCATATGTTGGAGTCGAAGCTAAAAGGAGAAGATTATATGTTGATCAAGGCTAAGTGCAAGTTGATCAACATACAAGATAAGGGCAAGTGAAGATATGCGAAAGAGTGTCTCTCCCATATTGGTGTATGGGGGAGCAATATGCGAGGCTTCACCGAGCGGAGCGTAATCAAGAAAGGTGATCCACTTGAGAGGAGATCAAGATCGTCATCATCTAGCTCAAGTGGAATGCGCAAGGCAAAGGTATGATCTTGATAGGTTTCTATTTTACCGGTCTCGTGGTGTAGTTGGGAGACCGGGTTTTAGGATAGGTAACCGTACTATCAAGAGGGGCTCTCAAGTGAGCTTTAGCGTATAGGTCGTAGAGAGCTCAAACCTTTTCATCATTGGCATCATCTTTATTGGTTCTTATTTGTCTCTTATCATGGTGTGGTCTTGGTGCTTGTCGTGCTTGTCATGACAAGTCCAAGCTCATCGAAAACGGTTTTCATATGCGTCTTCCATTGCGTTTTCGATATTAGAAATATTGTCGGTTTGCCCTTGAGAAATTATCCACACATACATGTGTTGAGAATTTATCTCTTAATTGTTTTCAAATATTTCCAAGGATGGCTACTATCATCCTCTTTCCAACAAAATTGGTTTCACCTCTTTCGGACTTCATTTGCAAAAGATATGACGGTTCCGGTTTGCAAGAAAGAGGTTTAACCTTTCCTCATTTGTTATTATAATATATTGTTGGACTATGATGTTTATATGCATAATCTTATTGTGCTCGTTATGGTGATTCCAACGAGCCCAAGATCATCGAAAACGGAGTCCGGATGCAAAAGATATTGCAATTTTAGTTTCACTGGTTTGGCTAGGCCAGCATGGCCGGCCCCATGGCCGGGGGCTCTCTGTTTGCTGGCCAGCCATCATGGCCGGGCTATGGCCGGCCTGGCCGGCCTCCCTCCTCCGGCTGCCCGAAAATTGGCCTAACGGCCATATTTTTGGCTCCCTTTTTAAGGGTCTTCTTCCCCATTTCATCCCTAACCTTTTGCCAACTCTTGAGCTCATTTTCCTCCATTGTTGCCATCCCTTTGAGCTTTGCTATCTCTCAATCCCTCCAATAGTTCTTGCTAGTTTTTGAGGGAAAATAGAGAGGAGGTCTAGATCCGCGTTTCCACCGATCGATTTCTCCTCTAAGTGAGGGGAACCCTTTGGATCTAGATCTTTGGAGTTTCTTAGTGTTTCTCCTTTGTTCTTCCTCTCAAATCCCTCCCAAGCATTAGTTGCTTTGGTTGGATTCGGGTTGGAAGAACTTGACCACTTAGTGTGGTCTTGCCATTGCATTAGTTGCATCGGTTTGAGTTCTCCACGGTGATACGTGGAAGTGAAGTTGAGAAGCTTGTTACTCTTGGGTGCTTTGGTGCCCTAGAGCTTGTTCCTCTAGGGCACGTTGGTACCCTAGACGGTTGTTGATTTCTCGGAGTCTTGGTGGCTCACGGGATTTGTTGGGAGCCTCCAATTAGGTTGTGGAGGGAGGCCCAACCATGTTCGCTTCGGAGCTTTGGTAGCTACGAAGACATTGCCGGGAGCCACCAATTAAGTTGTGGTGTGTGCCTCGGCCTTGAGCATCTAATCTTGGTGGCTCGGCGCATTTGGTGAAGACCCTTCAACTTGTGGAGTGAGCTTCATCCTTGTAAAGGTTCTAGTTGTCAACCTCAACGGCAACATAGTGACAAGTGGCCTCGCCACATTGGTGGTAAGACACAACGGAGATACGGTGTGCCATATCAAGGCTATTCGGTGTTTCACATTGGTGAACACCGCGCCGCTCCAACGGAGACTAGCTTCCATTGGGAAGTGAACTTCGGGATAAATCATCGTCTCCAAGTGCCACGGTATTTCTATACCCGAGCTTCTTACTTATGCTATTTACTTTGTGATAGACATCGAGCTTAAAGTCATATATCTTGCTATCACCTAGTTGATTATATTGCTTAGCATAAGTGTTGGTGCACATAGGTGAACCTAGCTAGTTTAGGTTTTGGCTTGATAAATTAAACATTAGTTTTATTCCGCATTTATTCAAGTCTGAACCATAATAATTTTAAATCGCTTATTCACCCCCCCCCCCCCCTCTAGGCGACATCCGTGTCCTTTCAATTGGTATCAGAGCGGGTTCTCTCTTTATAGGGCTTCACGGCCTAGAGAGTAAAGATGTCGTCTAGTGGTTTAGTGCACAATGCCTCTTTAATATTCGATGGCACTAATTATAATGATTGGAGAAATCGCATGCTAAATTATTTTAGTGACATTAATCCATATATAGAGCAAATTCTAGATATGGGTTTTTCTCCTCTAGAGGATGAGGAAAACTCTTATCTAGATGCTCAAGCTTCTAAAGTGGTTTTCATGTCTTTGAGAAATGCAGTTGCTTTGTCGGTTTCTCCTTATCGGAATGCTCATGAGCTATGGACCAAGCTTCAAGACAATTATGGTGTGTCCATTGATAGTGAGAATGATTGTTCTCCCTCCATCTCCGGGCGTAATGAGGTCTCAACTTCTTCTACCTCACCTACATGTGGCAAGCCACAAAATAATGCAATGGTGAGTAGGGATAAACTTTGCAAAGATGATAGTGAGCTTCTTATAGATGATATTTCATCTCTATCTAATTGCAATGATTTATCTTTGGACCTAAACACATCTAGAACTATAAATGTTTCGCATGCTTGTGTTGATAGTCCTTGCATATCTTCTAAATCGTCAAGTAGTGATGATCATGACAATAATAATGATGATGAAGAAGATGATGCTTACTTTAGTAAGAAAGGCCTAATGATTCTTAATGCTCTTTCAAATAATAAAAATGCTTGTGAGAACCTCCATGAAATCATGAGCACCCTTGTTGAGCGAGGGATTACTATTGAAAATTTGGAAGCACGTGAAGATGAAAGTCTTAGCCGCGAACGTGATTATGCAAACACGATTGCGGATCTTGAGGAAGCTCTTGAAGAAGAACAAACCACCAAGAAATCTCTTGAGGAGACATTTACTCTAGAGTCATCTAAAGTAAATGAAACCCATGATAGAGCTCTCAAGGTGGCTAATGATTTTAAAATAAAAAATGAAGAGCTTGTTGTTGAAATTGTTAGACTTCTTGAGGCTAATGTGAAATTTGAAAAGGATGTCAAGTCCTTGGAAGATTCTCTTGCACATCTCACTAAGTCTCATGATCAACTCCAAGCTCAATTACTAAAAGAGCTTCCTACTTGTTCTCCCATTGCTATTAATATTGATGCTTGTGCTACTAACTCTATTTCTTGTGAAGCATCCATTTTAAAGGAGAATGTTGAGCTAAGGGCTCAACTTAAATTGCTAACTAGCAATTATGAGATATTGGAAGAAAGCCATGAGAAGCTCTCGAGCTCTCATGAAGATCTTCTCGTATCTCATGATAAGCTAAAGTTAGCTCATGAGGCATTGCTACCAAGGTAATATCTAGTGAGCCTCATGTGGACAATGGCACAACTTCTACTAAAAATGCTACAATACCATGTGCTAGTCCTTGTAATTCTTCATCTCACACTAGTGCTAAATCATATGTTGAATTACATTTTGTGCCTAGTTGCTCTAATAATGAAGCTTCAACTTCCACTAGTACTTGTATAGCTACTAACCTTGTAGGGAAGACTAAAGAGCACAAGGCACAAGCCACTTCTTTGAAGAAAGATGTGGAGAAGCGTCATAAAGGGAAGGCCACATTTGACAACATGTTGAGTGTGCAAAAATCCCCCAATGACAAGAGTGGACTTGGATTCAACTCCAATATCAAGAACAAGTCCAAGAGTAGCAATAAGAAGGGCCAAGAACAAGTCAATCACTCGGCCAAGATTGTTTGCTTCAAGTGCAAAATTGAAGGGCATCATGTTAGGGATTGCCCAATGAAGAAGAAGCCTCTTAGTGAGAAGCAACTAGGGAAGCGGCCTATTGTTCAATCTCATGCTCAACCTCGGGTTGAACAAATGCCACCTCCTAAGAAGACTCAAGTCATTGCTCCTCAAGTTGAGGAGCCTATTAGAAGAAAGAAAAGAGTCGATATTGCTACTTATGCCGTGAGAAGGGCCACTTGGCTTCTTCATGCACAAACGGTACTCTATCCAACCCCATAATTATTGATGATGCTTATTCTCTTAGGAAGAATAGGGTTGGCAATGTGTTTGCCAAATATGTGGGAACTCAAAGTGGTGTCAAGAAAAGAACCATTTGGGTTGCCAAGCCTATTGTGACTAACCTCTTAGGACCCAACTTGGTTGGGGACCAACAAGCTCAAACTTGATCAATAGGTTGTGATGGAGGACATTGGAGACTTGGCTATCCTTGAAGAATTAAGGGATCTTCTTGATTATTATTTCCACAAGCCAAGTCATTTGGATTATATTGTCATACCTCATATCCAATGCTCCTTCTTGCGGTAACTTATATTTAAATTATATATACATTGAAAGTTGCTTGCTCCCTTGCATGTGTTAGTTTTGTTCCTAGCATGTGCTTGTATATGTTGTGCTTATTACTTACCTTGAGCAATCAAGTTTGTGTATGTTAATGTGCGCTCCATATATGTGTAAACTTTGTGTTGAGTCCTTATTGGATCTTATGTTGATTTCAATGGGCTCTTTTGAGAGATTAATGGACTATCCCATTTTGGGGTTGTGATATGCTTTGTGCACTTCACAATCCTAAATATGTATGTACATGAGGCACACCACCTAGTATTGATATTTCAATATTATCTAGTCACTATGTGGTATGTCATGCTCATGAGAAATTCAAATTCTATAATGTCCATTAATCATCTCTAGTTGATTTTACTTGCCTCTTGTTAAGAAGAAATGAATTATCACATTGTGGGGGAGCAATACGCTATGTGCATATTACAATCCCATAAAATGTGAACATTTGAGGTTTTGCCACCTAGATGTGATATTGTAAATTATCTTATTTCTATGTGGCATATTAGCTCGAACAAGTTCCAATTTGCTTTTTAGCTATCCTTTGGCTCTTGTTTGTGTGAGTTTGCTTGGTATGGTTTCTCTCTAATATGCATTCCTATATATTATTTGAGAAACCATTTGTTCCATATTATTCTAACCATGGCCTTGCCGGTTGGTTTGAATAGTTGGAACTATCAACAAACCTTATTTAAATATGGTGTGTTATTTCTTATCTCTTGCCATATGTTTTATCTTGTGAGGATATTCTTGGATACCCCTACCACCGGGAAAATAATTTCAAATGGTCATTGTCCTTGGACAATCCATATTTATATTTGTGATAGAATACTTTTGATTATCCTTACATTGGCATTGGGTTTTATTTGCCCCATCTCTCGCCAAAATATTTATCTTGACTTCCATTGCCTTCCTTGCCTCTTGCATGGATCCTAATTTTCAAATTGGTAGTGTTTAGTGTTGTAAATAAAATATGAAGAGTAATGATCCCTTGTGCTTGCATTTTGTATTCAAATGCAAATATCAAAATAATGCATGAATCTTGGGGGAGCATTCCTTTTATTTAGAACACTATCCTATCTATCAATATTTGATCCTTTCAATTGGCATTTGATTTCTATCGTAGGTGTTTATGGAAGACAAATCTTTTTCTCTTGATGCTTTGTGCCATCATGAAAAATGTAGAGGATGTTTGGTTTACTTGGTGTAACCTTGCTCTCTCTTGGGAGTCTTGCTTTCTCATTTCTTGTTTTTATATTTATCCTATAGAATGAGAAAACCCCTTGAGCATGTCTCTTTCTTTCATCTTATATGCTCATTGGCCTTGCCTAGGTACCATCAATTGGTATTAGTTGGAATTTAATATCTCCTACATAGATATTTGTTTCAATTGATATTTATTGTGGGAATTTTGATACCTTATTACTCTATTCTACTTTACTTGATTCCGGTCAAGCATTATCCTCTTATTGGTATCTTTTCTCCTAGTTGGTATCTTATTTTTCAATTGGTGTCTTATCTCTCATGTGTTGTTTGATTTGATTCCTATTGATATCACACTTCATGTGTTGATGTATTTTGGAATCAATCATATGTTGATTTGATTTTTCCTCAATCATGTGTTGATTTGGATTTTAATATAATTTGGACAACCTTTTTGTGTCACACTTTGGTGTGCTACTCTTCTTCGTTTACTTGGTGTTTTGTCCAAATTGTATCTCATTTGGTTCTTGTAAGTCCATGCATGCATATTTACTAGTATATTTATTTTATGGCATGCTAGTCTTTCTTGATCCAATATATAGGGGATACTCCACCAAATCCTAAATCGGCTAAAATGTGCATAAAATTCAATTTCATATCTATATGTACATATTTATGTGGAGTGTTTCCTATGTATTGTAGTGTATCTAACTACTATGGGACCCAATGAGTTTGGGAACCATGTTGTACTTGAATTTTGCTTTAGGTACAATGGAGATGCATTGGATGCTTGCCTCATTCATAAGGAAGGTGTTCTCACCATGTGATTATTGGAGTCAAGCTTTGATGATAAACAAAAATTCTCATCTTCATCATCACCAATGCTATTTCGGTAACAAGTATCTATCCCATGCATATTTTTCTTGTATTCAACCTTGTGTAGGTTGCCTCTTGGCATGAAAACTTTAATGTACAATTGTTGTGGTTTTGGATTATTTCCTTCACTTGGTATATCTTTGTGATATTTGTGATGAAATTGCAAAAACCTTCCTTCAATTGGTATTATTTCTTTGTGATACTTGTTGCCTATCTCAAAGCATTTCCACTATCTCTTGTTCCCTTAGTGATATGTGTGATGCATTTGATGTGTTTGAAGTTCATTTATATACAATGAGATAAATTTGAGCTATGTGCTATGCTTTTAAGCAATAATCTCTTCTTGTATATTCATGACTTCCTTTTGGTTACCATAGTCTCCTTTCTTCGACCATTTTATATGTGCAAGTTTCTTTGTCGATGAATATCATTGTCTACTTAGAAACCTATACATATGAGAGAGGTCACCTTTTATTTGGTATCCTACTTTCTTTCAATCCACCTTGTCTTTTATCTATAATTCTTTGGTGGCTCCAAGTTTGTCTCGTGAGTGCTTGTCTTACTTCTATTCGCATCTTTGCGCACTCACATTTTATTGAAGATTCTTCTCTTCATGCTTATCACGGTGAGTATGTTGATTTTGTTGGCTAAATGTTCTCACTAGCTCTTGGTTTTTTTTTGGGTTTAATTTCCAATTGGTATCCTTGAGCTGTGAACATATTCTTTTTGAAAATCTTCTTTGTAAGTTGTGTGTGTCAATACTTGATATATAACTTATCTCCATTTGATTAAGACTATGTGTCTTACCAAATTAATTGTCTTGTCACACACACACACACTCTTGGTTGGGCCTTTTATTGATAATTTCTTTTAATTGGTATCTCCTTATGGCTCAACCACATCTTTGGTGCAAGTGCTCGGTTTTGCTTTAATTTTTTTAACCCTTGCACTTGGTGAGTGTTCTAGATGATTTTGGGGGAGTGAGGATTCCATATTTGTGCACTCCTCAATAGCGCATGAACATTGGGGAGCTTCTCTATTTTTATTTAGAACTCTCGGTTAGGATCTTCTTGATTGCTTTTCTCCTTTGTGGAGATGTTTAGAATGATTTCAACCTCTTGCAATCCTTGGATCCTCAATATAGTTTGATTTCCTCTATTATTCGTTAATGGATATGTGCATTTGATTTCACTCATATCTTGAGAAATGCATACCTTGTGGAGGAACTCATATTATATTGGCCTTCTAAATTTTCTCTTCCCATTTCGGCAATCGATGCCAATGGGGGAGAAGTTTTAGAGGGTTTAAGGGAATTTGGTTTTATGCTTTCGCTTGGTTCTTAAGCATTTGCCTCTCATGCTCATGCATCCTTGTCTTGCAAGGTTGCTTAATTCATTATATAAACCCTCTTAAAAGGGATTGTCATCAATTACCAAAATGGGGGAGATTGAAAGAGCATGGTTGCCCCCATGTGGTGTTTTGGTAATTAATGACAATCTCTATGGACTAATGTGTGCTTTGAGTTATATTTGTAGTGTTGGTCCATAAGGAATGCTTGGACTCCATATGTTGGAGTCAAGGCTAAAAGAAGAAGATTATATGTTGATCAAGGCTAAGTGCAAGTTGATCAACATACAAGATAAGCGCATGTGAAGGTATGCGAAGAAGAAGAATATATGTTGATCAAGGCTAAGTGCAAGTTGATCAACATACAAGATAAGGGCATGTGAAGATATGCGAAAGAGTGCCTCTCCCATCTTGGTGTATGGGGGAGCAATACGCGAGGCTTCACCAAGCGGAGCGCAATCAAGAAAGTGTTGGCTCGTATGGAATGCTTGAACTCCATATGTTGGAGTCGAAGCTAAAAGGAGAAGATTATATGTTGATCAAGGCTAAGTGCAAGTTGATCAACATACAAGATAAGGGCAAGTGAAGATATGCGAAAGAGTGTCTCTCCCATATTGGTGTATGGGGGAGCAATATGCGAGGCTTCACCAAGCGGAGCGTAATCAAGAAAGGTGATCCACTTGAGAGGAGATCAAGATCGTCATCATCTAGCTCAAGTGGAATGCGCAAGGCAAAGGTATGATCTTGATAGGTTTCTATTTTACCGGTCTCGTGGTGTAGTTGGGAGACCGGGTTTTAGGATAGGTAACCGTACTATCAAGAGGGGCTCTCAAGTGAGCTTTAGCGTATCGGTCGTAGAGAGCTCAAACCTTTTCATCATTGGCATCATCTTTATTGGTTCTTATTTGTCTCTTATCATGGTGTGGTCTTGGTGCTTGTCGTGCTTGTCATGACAAGGCCAAGCTCATCGAAAACGGTTTTCATATGCGTCTTCCATTGCGTTTTCGATATTAGAAATATTGTCGGTTTGTCCTTGAGAAATTATCCACACATACATGTGTTGAGAATTTATCTCTTAATTGTTTTCAAATATTTCCAAGGATGGCTACTATCATCCTCTTTCCAACAAAATTGGTTTCACCTCTTTCAGACTTCATTTGCAAAAGATATGACGGTTCCGGTTTGCAAGAAAGAGGTTTAACCTTTCCTCATTTGTTATTATAATATATTGTTGGACTATGATGTTTATACGCATAATCTTGTTGTGCTCGTTATGGTGATTCCAACGAGCCCAAGATCGTCGAAAACGGAGTCCAGATGCAAAAGATATTGCAATTTTAGTTTCACTGGTTTGGCTAGGCCAGCATGGCCGGCCAAATGGCCGGCCCCATGGCCGGGGGCTCTCTGTTTGCTGGCCAGCCATCATGGCCGGGCTATGGCTATGGCCGGCCTGGCCGGCCTCCCTCCTCCGGCTGCCCGAAAATTGGCCTAACGGCCATATTTTTGGCTCCCTCTTTAAGGGTCTTCTTCCCCATTTCATCCCTAACCTTTGCCAACTCTTGAGCTCATTTTCCCTCCATTGTTGCCATCCTTTGAGCTTTGCTATCTCTCAATCCCTCCAATAGTTCTTGCTAGTTTTTTAGGAAAAGAGAGAGGAGGTCTAGATCCGCGTTTCCACCGATCGATTTCTCCTCTAAGTGAGGGGAACACTTTGGATCTAGATCTTTGGAGTTTCTTGGTGTTTCTCCTTGTTCTTCCTCTCAAATCCCTCCCAAGCATTAGTTGCTTTGGTTGGATTCGGGTTGGAAGAACTTGACCACTTAGTGTGGTCTTGCCATTGCATTAGTTGCATCGGTTTGAGTTCTCCACGGTGATACGTGGAAGTGAAGTTGAGAAGCTTGTTACTCTTGGGTGCTTTGGTGCCCTAGAGCTTGTTCCTCTAGGGCACGTTGGTACCCTAGACGGTTGTTGATCTCTCGGAGTCTTGGTGGCTCACGGGATTTGTTGGGAGCCTCCAATTAGGTTGTGGAGGGAGACCCAACCTTGTTCGCTTCGGAGCTTTGGTAGCTACGAAGACATTGCCGGGAGCCACCAATTAAGTTGTGGTGTGTGCCTCGGCCTTGGGCATCGAGTCTTGGTGGCTCGGTGCATTTGGTGAAGACCCTTCAACTTGTGGAGTGAGCTTCATCCTTGTAAAGGTTCTAGTTGTCAACCTCAACGGCAACATAGTGACAAGTGCCTCGCCACATTGGTGGTAAGACACAACGGAAATACGGTGTGCCATATCAAGGCTATTCAGTGTTTCAAATTGGTGAACACCGCGCCGCTCCAACGGAGACTAGCTTCCATTGGGAAGTGAACTTCGGGATAAATCATCGTCTCCAAGTGCCTCGGTATTTCTATACCCGAGCTTCTTACTTATGCTATTTACTTTGTGATAGACATCGAGCTTAAAGTCATATATCTTGCTATCACCTAGTTGATTATATTGCTTAGCATAAGTGTTGGTGCACATAGGTGAACCTAGCTAGTTTAGGTTTTGGCTTGATAAATTAAACATTAGTTTTATTCCGCATTTATTCAAGTCTTAATCGTAATAATTTTAAATCGCCTATTCACCCCCCCCCCCTTCTAGGCGACATCCGTGTCCTTTCATATATTTCTACGGTACCACATACCGTACACATTCGTGCATATATAAGATAACTTGTCTTACGATCGAGCATACAAATATATACAACTTTGATAGTTACATGAAGATCACAATTACCGGGACTAAGCTCGTCTATTCGATTACACGGTCGGGGATCATCGGTTGCACCTATTATTCACACTAAAGTCTCCGGCGTCGTCTACCATCTCGGTCATCAAAAATCCCGCTAGTTCCTCTGCAATTCCTAGTATGCGTTGCTCTGGTAGGAGCCGATCCCGTATTATGTCGAACTATATAAGAAAATGAGATCAATATGAACATCAATCATGATAACAAAAATTGAGGGTAATAAAATAATGTAGTGAATGTATTGCTTACGTCGACTCTATAATCTTTCTGCTCAGTGGTAAACATGCGAATAAACTCGCAAACGTAGTATCCACATATATGCGTCCCCTGTGGCTGCCTCGCGCACTTTACGAGAATAGAATTCAATCAGAATAATAATCTAGCATCATAACTGTATTGAAACTAGAAGTAAAGAGATGCGCGGTCATATCTCGTACTACTTACCGAGACCGGAGTAAACGTCAGCTTCTTGAACAGGTTCCAAACCCTGCCCAACAAAGAAAATGAATGAATGAATGAATGAATGAGTTAATTCATTACCTGATATCTCATGAAATCAACGAAAGAGACCGATATAGCGCGAATATTACCTCTGGAGCATATCCTGCATGTTGCAGAACTCTTCCATGTTTCTCTTTAATGGGTCCATGACTTCAACTATTCCCTTATCAACTCGAATGTTTAGCAGAATCCAGTGGAAGCTGCACACGTTTATATATACATCAGTAACACTCTTAACATCGAGTAAGCAAAAGTGAATGTTTACAACAGAATAAGACCCTCACTTGAAGTTGTAAGGAAACAGTATGTGTTCACAGAAATTTTGCTCCGTTAGAAACCATAGAATGTTTTCCGCCGTCTCGTTGGGTTTCGTCATTAGCGTACCTATATGTACTTTATCTGGGTCAATGAACCCAACATTATAGATCTTGCTTTTACAAGCATGCATCTTCATTCTGCATTATAGAGTACAAAAGGATAATTACATGCAATGAACTGAACAACTGAAAAACTGAACAACTTATATATAGACAATGAATTCAACAACTTACAGACAATAGCAACTCATGAGAGATTTGTCGAGGGCGTCGAAATTGTATAACTGGAAGAGTTCTGAAAACTCAACATGGATCACTTCGGCTCGGAAGAAGTACTCTTCTGGGACTTTCGCCACGATCATTGTTCTGTCCCTCTTTACCTCTCTCAAGTACCATGCATGCAAATTCCGCATGTGTGTTGGCATGTCTTTCAACTTCTCATTGCTGACCAAAGGCTTCCCTGGGACATATGTAGGGACTACATCAGCGTTGGGTAACCCAGCAATTCAGGAACAGTCACACCCATAGCGGCCGCCAACTTAGAAGCTTCTGCCATATCCTGCTGGAGCACCAGGGAACGTCTTTGGATAACACCTTGAGGGGTGGGATCGATTGTTTGGACTGTTCTCCGAGCTGGGGGAACGTCCCTTCTTTTCCCGCTTGCACTTTTACTTGATTTGCTCCCGCTTGCACTTTTACTTGATTTGCTCTTCTCCGCTTCCTTCTGAAGTGTGCGTAGATAGTCATCTGGCTTATGGTGCAACTCATATTGCGATTTTGTGTTCAGAAAATCAAGTGCCCACGCTTTTTGCTTCTCGGTGTATACCGGGGCGGGCGCGGGTTTCTTCTTTGCAAAATGCGCATCTTTTTCGGCCTTTGCGATCGCTGCGTTTTCCTCGTCAGTACGATCGTAAGCTCTGACGGGAAGATTCTTATGAGGTACTCTTGGGAGGGGCGACATCTGTCGTTTTGGGCTGCTGCGTTGTTTAGTACTCAGCGACCGAGCACGCTTCCGCTTATTGTCCTTAGCGGGCAAAGGCGGTGGCGAAGACGGCCGACCCAAGTCCGGCGCGGATATCGAGGTGAAGGTGACCTGCGACGACTCGGAGGCGGTGTTGGACTCGCGTTGTGGTGGTCGTAGTCATGGGGTGGGATTCTTGGAGGTGATGGAGGTGAAGGTGACCTGCGACGACTCGGAGGCAGTGTTGGCCTTCGCGCCGAGCCTGGAAGCTTGATGTTGTTCTTGTCCCATAGAATGATACCACCCAGTACTTCTCCGAGTGTCCTCTCACCTTTAGTTCCAGGGATGTCAAGCTCCATTGAGTCAAACCCCATTAGGATTTCATCCACCCCGACTTTAGCATAGCCAGCTGGAATCTCACGGCCATGCCAGCGTGCCTCAGGTGGACAAGGTAAAGCACATCCGACCGCCACCTTCAGGGATATGTTCTTCACCTTCTGATGGAGCTCACAAGATATATGCTCCTTGATTCCATCCACGGGGTAGCCGGGACCGCCATCTATCATCCGTGCACCGTCAGACGGGACCTCTGATTCAGCCACGCTGCTTCTCCGCAGAGATGGGCCGGCGGTAATATCGAGTGCAGGATCTTGGTGGCGCTCTCCTCTAAGTTCGTCAATCTGCTGCTGCTTCTTGTCAATTCTTGCTAGCAACTGGTTGAACCTGTCTCCCTCCTCCTCCTCCTGTCGCTTCTTTGCTCTCGATCGGCTTCTATAAGTATCTTTGTTGTTGGGAAACCCATACTCCCAGGGATAACTAGGGCCAAGGACTCGTGTTCGTCCTCCGTGTTCAGGATTCCCGAGGACCTTTGTCAGCATGTCTTTCTCTCTATCAGTACGGAACTTTGTTTTCCCCACTTTAATTTCTTTCACCACTTTCAGCCATGTCTCCCTGGGTATCTTAATCCTGTCACTGCAAACAAGGTCCCCTGTCTCATCGTCATACTCACTCCCATGCGCAAGGAACCAATTTCTTGCCCTCAATTCTCATTCGTCGCGAATTGGTTCTGGAATGATCCCTTTAGCAAGCAACGCTTCCTCTTTTTTATCCCACTTTGGCATGGCAGTCACGTAGCCCCCTGTCCCGAGGCAATGGTGATATTTCTTTTTCGCAGCATTTGCCTTGTTTCGTTTTGACTTTTCCGTAGCATCTTCTGACTGCTTGTACTTCACAAATGCATCCCAGTAAGCCTTCTGCTTCGCCAGATAGCCTTCGAATTTTGGAGGAATATTGTTCTTCTGATACTCTTGCCATAATGTTTTCTTCCACTGCCGGAATAGTTTGGCCATCTTCTTAAGAGTAAACTCCTTGACTTTGTCCCTCAATGCAGTTGTGTCGTCCTCTTCCTCACATTCTGGGAGGGTGAAATGTGCCATGAGGTCATTCCAAATACCATCTTTGTACCTTTCGGCGACATACTCATTATCTTCCACCCCTTTGGGCGTTTGCCACTCTCAAACGGTGATCGGGACGCGATCCCTAACCATAACTCCGCATTGTTTTACAAATTTC
The DNA here is from genome assembly GCA_012064385.1 of Puccinellia tenuiflora. NCBI lineage: Eukaryota > Viridiplantae > Streptophyta > Magnoliopsida > Poales > Poaceae > Puccinellia > Puccinellia tenuiflora. The sequence continues at coordinate 566,663 of QRDG01002094.1, forward strand.
TTTGCAACCTTTATGGGTTCCAACGGTTCGCCCAGTGGTGATATCTTTGTAATTGTATAATGCCCAGTGGTGAAATCCTTCTGTTCATCGACCGAATACAAATCATTCGGATTCCCTGCATACATCCCGACGGTGCATATAGTCAAAACATACGGTTTGTATTCGCATATAGCCATTATTACACATCACCAACATCCGTATCTAGTGTTGTGGTTTTCTTCTGCACCGTATCCATGGAGAATCTTCATCATTTAATAGGATGCATGGGTCAGTTTTCACTGTGAAGGGTGGAATTTCATGAAACTTATTATAATCTTCTGACATGTCTGTCTTGTCATCCACTCCCACGATGTTTCTTTTCCCTGAAAGAACTATGTGGCGCTTTGGCTCATCGGACGATGTATTCTTTTGCTGATTTCTTTTTCTCGGTTTGGCAGACATGTCCATCACATAGAAAACCTGAGCCACATCGTTGGCTAGGACAAATGGTTCGTCCATGTATGCATGATTTTTGAGATCCACTGTTGTCATGCCGTACTTTTGGTATACATGTACCCCGCCTCCTGTCAGCTTGACCCATTTGCACCGAAACAAAGGGACCTTAAAAGTAGGTCCATAGTCAAGTTCTCATATCTCCTCTATGTACCCATAACATGTGTCCTTCTGCCCATTGTCGTCTGTTGCATCAAAGCGGACACCACTGTTTTGGTTGGTGCTCTTTTTATCTTGGGGGATCGTGTAAAATGTATTCTCATTTATCTCGTACCCTTGGAAAGTACATATAGTCGAAGATGGTAACCTGGCCAACAAGTACAGCTGATCTCCAACAGTGGTGTTATTCATGAGATGTGTCTGCAACCAACTGCCGAAAGTCGCCTCGTGTTCCCCTTTAATCCAGGAGTCAGGCTCCCCCGGGTTTTCGACGCGTAGAATATTCTTGTGTTTCTCGATATACGGAGCAACCATGGTGAAATTGTGTAGAACTGTGTAGTGTGCTTGAGTGAAATAAAGTGCGTCCCTACATACCGTTGTTTTCCTACCTAGTGTGCCTTTTCTAGTCAGCCTCCCCTCATACCGAGATTCAGGAACACCAATCGGCTTAAGGTCAGGAAGAAAGTCAACACAAAACTCAATGACCTCCTCTGTTCCATAACCCTTGTAGATGCTTCCTTCTGGCCTAGCACGGTAATGAACATATTTCTTTAAGACTCCCATGAACCTCTCGAAGGGGAACATATTGTGTAGAAACACAGGACCGAAAATTCTAATCTCTTCGACTAGGTGAACTAGGAGGTGCGTCATAATATTGATCAAGGATGGCAGGAACAACAACTCGAAACTGACCAGACATTGGACCACATCAATCTGTAACCCTGATAGACTTTCTGGATCGATTACCTTCTGAGAAATTGCATTGAGGAATGCACATACCTTCACAATGGCTAGTCGAACATTTTCCGGTAGAATTCCCCTCAATGCAACCGGAAGAAATTGCGTCATAAGCACGTGGCAGTCATGAGACTTTAGGTTTTGTAATTTTTTCTCTTTCATATTTACTATTCCCTATATATTCGACGAGAAGCCAGACGGAACCTTGATACTGAAAAGGAATTCAAAAGAGATTTCCTTCTCTTCTTTGGTAAGAGCGTAGCTGGCAGGCCCTTCAAACTGCCCTGCATGCATGTCGTCTCGTCCTTTATGACGTTGCTGATCCTCCCGTGCTTTCGGTGTATCTTTTGACTTCCCATACAAGCTCAGGAAGCCTAGAATATTCATGCAAAGATTCTTCGTCAGGTGCATCACGTCGATTGCAGAGCGGACCTCATGGACTTTCCAATATTCTAGCTCCCAAAATATAGATTTCTTTTTCCACATGTGTGCGTGTCCGTTAGCGTCATTCGGAACAAGTTCTCTGCCAGGACCCTTTCAAAAGATTACATTTAAATACTTGACCATACCAAATACATCAGCACCACTACGGGGGACAGGCTTCGTCCGGGTTTCTGCCTTGCCATTGAAATGCTTGACTTTTTTCCTTAAGTGATGCCTAGGTGGAAGAAAACGACGATTGTACGGGTACACATTCTTCCTATATTTATCCAGATATATACTTTCAGTCTCATCTAAACAGTGCGTGCATGCATTGTATCCTTTGTTCGTCTGTCCTAAAATGTTACTAAGAGCAGGCCAATCATTGATGGTTACGAACAGCAATGCTCGGAGGTCAAATTCCTCCTGTTTGTGCTCATCCCACACACGTACACCTGGTTCATCCCACAACTGTAAAAGTTCATCAACTAATGGCTTTAGGTACACATCAATGTCGTTGCCGGGTTGCTTCGGGCCTTGGATCAGCACTGGCATTATAATGAACTTCCGCTTCATGCACAACCAAGGAGGAAGATTGTAGATACATAGAGTCACGGGCCAGGTGCTGTGACTGCAGCTCTGCTCCCCAAAAGGATTCATGCCATCTGTACTTAGACCAAACCATAAGTTCCTTGCATCACCTGCAAAGTCCGGGAAGTCTCTCTCGATTTTTCTCCACTGCCGACCATCAGCGGGGTGCCTCATCATCCCGTCTTTCTTACGGTCTTCCATGTGCCATCGCAATAACTTGGCATGCTCTTTGTTTCTGAACAAACGTTTCAACCGTGATATTATAGGAGCATACCACATCACCTTGGCAGGAACCCTCTTCCTGGGTGCCTCACCCTCAACATCAGCAGGGTCATCTTTTCTGATCTTATACCGCAATGCAGTGCATACCGGACATTTATCCATATTCTCGTACTTCTCACCACGGTAGATGATGCATTCATTAGGGCATACATGTATCTTCTGCACGTCTAATCCTAAAGGGCAGACAAGCTTCTTTGCTTCGTACGTACTGGCGGGCAATTCGTTATTTCTTGAAAGCATCTTCTTCATTAGGACCAGCAACTTTTCAAATCCCGAGTCAGTCACACCGGTCTCTGCCTTCCACTTCAGCAATTCCAGTGTGCTACCCAGCTTCTTCTGGCCATCTTCACAAATTGGGTATAACAATTTGTTGTGGTCCTGTAACATCTGCCCGAACTGCAACCTCTCCTTTTCTGTGTCGCAGTCTCGCTTTGTATCAGAAATGACCCGACCAAGATCATCAGCGGGCTCATCTGCTGCCCGTTCTTCACCTCCTTCTTCTTCATTGTCTTCCATTGCGGTATCAGCGTATTAAGGGAACATAGATCGGTAGTTGTTATCATCGTTCTCTTCTTCATCGCCGTCTTCCATCATAACCCCTCTTTCTCCGTGCTTGGTCCAAACATTATAGCCGGACATCAAACCGAACCGAAGCAGGTGGCTCTGAATGACTCTTGAGGAAGTGTAATCCTTCTCATTCCGACATTCAACACATGGACAACACATAAAACAATACCTCCGCTTGTTCGCCTTGGCCACAACGATAAAAGAACGCACGTCTTCTCTGTAAGAGCCAGAGCGTCGGTCACCGTACATCCATGGATGGCCCATCTGCATCATGCAACTTTATATCAAACGCAATCACGATGCTAAAATTAGTACCGCGTGGTATATACGAGAAAGTAGTTGCTAACCTTTTAGGACACTTGGAAACAAAGAGGAGGAAGCTTAAGTGTGGCTCGGGCACCTCATATCATGTTTGTCTTGTGTGAACTCAAGTGGCATCGCTCTAACAGGCATTTCACCAAACACCTCTAGTGCATATGAAGAAAAAAAAAAAACTAGCACACCCACACCACCTCCAACCATGAAAAAAATGAGAGAGAGGGGGGAGAGGGGCGGCTGCAGCCATATATATTGGGGCCAGCCCATTTGTCCCGGTTTGAGATACAAACCGGGACAAAGGGGGGGGGCACCTCCCGCAGCGGGCCGCAGACCCCTTTAGTCGCGGTTCGTATCTCAAGCCGGGACAAAAGGTTCCTAACGACCCGGGACAAATGGGCCGTCCATTTCGGGGCGACGTGGCCGGACCTTTAGTCGCGGGTTGAGACACGGCCGCGACTAAAGGCCCGGGCGAAAGGCCTGTTTTCTACTAGTGTTAATACAAATACAAACGAGATGGCACGAGAGGAAGCGTGCAATATGGGGAAGAAGGTGCGATATGAGGAGGAAGTGTGAGTGGCACAGGGATGCGAAGACGACGAGAGGGGCGCACTTGATCATGGGAATGCCTTGTATACTGCTGGCAGCCGGTGCCGATGTGCCTCAGCTTCGACCAGTTGTGGCGGCCCCGTGAGTGCCGTGACCGCCTCGCTCGCACGACCCGGTGTCTTGTTTTTGAATAAACCTTGTGCACAAGTACTTTCCGTTGTGACATGCCTTGGACACGCATACACAATCTGGTCGATATTGTGACACGTACGAAACCGATAGCGCACGCGCGACACTACAGGAAAATGATACTCCGCGCCGGGTGGTTGAAATGCTCGGCGAAGGCCTGAATCCACCTCGGCGAAGGCTTCGCCGAGAGGGGCACTCGGCGACAGACACTCGGCGAAATTCGCCTCTTCGCCGAGTGTTTTTTGTCGTGTTCTCGGCGACGACGTTTGCCAGATGTGTGTCAGGCAATCGGGCCCGTCCCTTGTCAGATGTGTGTTAGGCGTGTGTCAGGCCTTCGCCGAGACCTCGAAGCCGACACTCGGCGAAGAACGAGCATACATATGTTCGCCACGTGTCCACAAAGCCGGGGCACGGCAAATTTCTTCGCCGAGTGCCCCTCCACACAATTCGCCGGGTGTCCTTTTCGTCGAGTGCCAGCTCCCATCTCGTCGCCGAGTAACCCTCTTCGCCGAGTGCCTTCTGGTCACCTGGTACTCGGCAAACGCCATGCCAAATGGTCAGCTGGAATCATAGTTCGCCGAACACCATGCTCGGCAACGATGCCCATCTCAGCGAAGGAAGTTCCCAGGTGACCATTTGGCACCTGGAGCACCTCTTCACCGAGTGCCAGACTCGGCAAAGGCCTCTTCGCCGAGTGCCATACTCAGCGATGAATCCGTATTTTTGCAGATTTCTCCTGCTTTTTAAAATCCCTGCATTTCTCTACTATAATATTGCAGTTGGACGTTCGTAAGTCGTGGTTCGTCATCCGCCGATCGCTCGCGCGGTCTGGCTTCGCCCCGCAAGCACACATGGGCCAAGACCCAACTAAACCCTGCTAGCCAATACGCGCAAGAAATCCAAACTCGATCACCGCCGCCGCCGTCTCGTCCCCAACCATACTGCGCTGCCACCAGCTCCCCGCCTGCGACCTCCGCCTCCTCGACGCGCTCTTCGTTTACCCATCCACGATCTTCGGCTGGGACCGCGCCATGGTCATCAACCTCGAGCAGATCTGGTGCGTCATCACCTCCGACGAGGTGCTCTTCCTCAACTCCGTCGACTGCTACATCTTCCAGTACGACGTCGAGCTGCACCGCTGCCTTCTCCTGTATGCGGTCGAGCTGGAGCGCTGCCTCCTCCAGCTCGCCGAAGAGCTCTCTTTTGAGTTCCACGCGCTCCAGCTCGCCCTCGAGGCCGCCTGCTCCTTCCTCGATGCCCAAGTACCCAGACGTTCCACAATTCGTCATATCGACGAGCTCCTTATAAATTATTACTATCTACTATGCTTTTGATATGTTTACTTAGTCGTCATATCATACCAAAATATTGTAGAATTGCAATGGGCTAAGGTCATCAGATGTTTAGCATGGTGCGCATATACTTAGTCGTCATATCACTTATTGTTGCAGTTTTTGCCCCATGCCTCCTTTTGAACGTCTGCTGAAGTTTTAATAATAGTTAGCATCAGTCTGCGACATCTGCGATTAGAGATTAAGGTAGGAAATTATTCAGTTCCAGTGCAGCTAATATTAATGCATGAAGGTGGAACTGAATTTTACTGATGTGAGCTGAATTATATGTTGTTCAGTTCCAGTGTAAATAATAATGGACGAAGGTGGTTGAGTTGAAGTCAGATCAATGCATGAAACTGGCATATCAACTTTTGTCTGTGTATGCAGGATCGGTTTTTGCACTTTCTGCTGCAAAGGAGGATGCCTAGAAGTTTGGGATTGTGATTGGTATCGATCTCGATACGACCTAATCATGTGTCGTCAGAGAAGGCAGCGGTGCAAGCACATACGGGGCATCTCCGTGACCTCGACTGGGAGGTGATTGTCGTCAGAGATAACCGTGTCTATGCGCACTGCTATAGCAATGGCAAGATTGTATTCAGCACTGGAATGTTCAACCATTACAAGGCCGATGCCGAAATCGCCACCATTATTGCGCATGAGGTAGGCTTTCCTTATTGAATCGGTGGAGTATGAGGAGATCATGTGTACTTCTTGTCGTTTTCAAGTGGGGGCACTGATTGATTGATGCCTTTTATTTTAGGTTGCGCACGTTGTTGCAAGGCACTCAAAAGAGTCCCTAACAAAGATAGTAAGATCAATTCATTTCCTCTACAAACTACTACCCTTCTCACGAAGGTATGTTTAATTCATCTTTCCATTTCATGTTACGGAAGTTTTATCAATAAGGATTCTGCTACGATGAGATGGCGCGTGTAAGGGGCAGCCCACGCCAAACTTAATGTGTCACCATGATATGAGTGTGATCGCGATCGAACAAGCATAGCCGCCTAGCTATTGAAGATACTAGATAGAAATGGTGCTGAGCCCGTCGCTCCATAAGAGAGCAGCTCCGCAATTTTTTGTGTGAAATATTTCTTCTTATTATCAATTACATTATCTTTGTAAGAAGTAATTAAGCAAAGAACATTATGTATGGACATTGAACTTGCTTGTTAGCGCCAAACCCTAGTTGCTTTATGTGTGAAATTATTTGACATCAGATTCTATCTCGTCACATGTGTGTTTTACCTATACATATTGTAGGAAAGAGATGGAGGCCGACCTCATTGGGATAATGCTACTGGCTGCTGCCGGTTACGATCCACGCGTAGCTCCCAGGGTATGGAAGAAACTAGGAGTGATCAATAAACACCCGATATGGAGAGATTACTTCGGCACCCATCCTTCGGGTATGAAACGATCACGCCTCATATCAGAGGGCAAGGTCATGGATAAGGCTTTGGAACTGTACGACAAGTAATTAAGTGTCGAGGAAGGCGATGGCTGGCATGCTTCTTACGGTTGCAGGATCTGGGAGACTCTTATTAACAATAGCTTTGTAAACAAAATTTGATGACGTGTACCCATCAACAAATTGTTTGGCCAAAATGTATACAACTGGTAGAGATCTCCGTCCGCCGCTCGAATCGAGTTAGTATCGTACTTCTTTTGGGAGAAGGTATCTTCCTTCCGTAAGTTTATTTTATTTTGGTTACTTGTTGTGCCTGCTTTTTAGTTATTTTATCGTTATTAAGATCTATATTGTTTTGTTTGTGCGTGTTATAAGTACAATATTCTTACAAGTATAGGTATGTAGCACTTGTAATTCTTTGCATGCACTTGTATAGGTATGTCGCTTTAGAGCTCGGGCAAGCCTGTTTTTGAAATTGACATTTTAAAGTTTCAAAAAATTCCGAAACAAGTGATGTATGTTGACAGTGACATATTCTATGGTCCTGCAATTTTTCAAGCCGAGATAGTTTGTATTCCTACCTATACGAAAATAAAATCCTAACAAATATGAATATTTTGAATTTTTACTGTTCACAATCTAGATCCACAAATTTGTTATATTTACACAGCAGAAATACATAATATTTCGGATTGATTTTTTTCACACCTATAGAAATAATTTTTGTCTACATCTATGATTTTTTCAGAATTTTTTGAAACTTAGAAATATGGTTTTTGAATTTTTCAAAAACGGGCTCCATGGAACCTATGTTCCAAAACGCTGCAATTATTTTCCCTATTATCAGGAATAAATATGACATACTATGAAATAAAACTAGTCTCTGTGAAAGCAATGCCAAAGAGAGGGGATGGACTAAACCTGTAGCGGACCATTGACATTACCTACACAATCCCCCTGATTCTCTTGTACCTCTCTCAAAGATTTGTTTACCGGATTGAAAAAAAAAATCTCGAGAGGGGGAGGGGGGTGGCAGCGGGATTTTTAACAACCATGTTGACCGAAAATTTATTGGACGGTTACCGAATGAGAATCAAAATTTAAAATCCAAACATATATCGTTAAATAAAAAATTGGATTTTATAAAGAAGAATCCGGCTTAAATTCGAACGGTCCAGGATTTTTTTTACTGATAAACTCATTTCTCGAGGGTGGGGGGGGGGGGGGGGGGGGGATTACGGTTACCGGCCGGTAACCATGGTATTCCGACCGATAACCAAATCCCTGCTCCTCTGTTCCGTGCCGATGTAACTATCATTTCAACTGAGGTACAGAGTGTTCAAAAAAAAAAAAACTGGTCTCCACTACTTGTCAAAGCAGACAACCGACATAGTATATAAGCAACGTTTTCTATTTTTATGTCAGTTGAGAAATAACTATTTTAAACTAATGAAGCGATCAATTCTCAAAATATGCAAATATAGTTTTAAAAACTACCTCGTTTGTCCGCGTACTTTCTATTGTTTAATATTTGTATGTCAACTTAAATAGTCACTCGAAAAAATAACACAAATACACAATGTGTGTATACAACAATACAGCTCGAACTTGGCTGGAGAAATTGCGTTGCTATTCCTACATATCGCCGAGCGGTGGACACAGCACACGTACGGCCGGTCGAGTACCTGTTGTCACGTACGCAATCGATACGTAAATCCGAATGTCTTTATATATAAGAAAAAGAAAAGGATAGGTGAATCCGAGTATACCTCGTACAGTCGTACGTGCATCGGTGCATTAATTGCCTTGTCGGTGCAGGCCTCTCTGATCAAGCCAGCGCACGCACCGTACGTACGTCCGTACCGAATAAAACCCCGCGTAAACCCGTTGATCGATCGAGATCAAACGCCGTCGCCGGTGCGTGTGTGCGAAAATCCACATGAACCCCTTGACGAACTCGCGCTCTGTCCTCCTCCACCGTTGTAAGCCTGCGAAGCCGCCGCTGCGTCCTCGGTACATCCACGCCGTCGCAAGGGGAACGCGGTCGGAGGTCTTGGAGTACATCCTAGGGTTCTTCTCCCGCCACATCAAGCGTGGCACCGCCCATCGAACGGCCGCGGAAGGTCAAACATGGTACCGCGATTTGCGGAAGGTCGCCGCCGCGGTCCTTTGCCACCGCGAGACAGGCCCATCGATGGCCATGTTCGAGGTGATCAACTGAACATGGCCCCCGAATTCCAGTGGCCCCCGATTTACTACTACCTTCTATGTATACGTATCAAGTTTTTCTACGTTTTAATATTTTCTAGTGGCCCAGTTCCAGCACGTAGCTAGGAAGCAGCCCACCTTGATGATTCCTTTGCCTTTGCGGCCCAGCACATGCCCAACCTATGAGGCCAGCGTACCGAGTCTTAATCCAATCGGTACCTGTTGCCAGACGGAAAACCAATGGATCGTCTTGCATTCCGCCGTCCGCGAGTCTTAATCCAATCGGTACCTGTTGCCAGACGGAAAACCAATGGATCGTCTTGCATTCCGCCGTCCACGATACTGAGAGAGATCGTGCGAGCGACGGCCGCACACCTTTACATCCAGATCGCCAGATCGGCCAACGCAAATTCACCTCGCTACATCCTTCGTTCGTCTAACCAGCGCCTCTGAAATCATAGATCAGCGAACACGTCTGAAGGTAATGTCGCTGTAACACTGCAACCTTGTCTATACGTGTTAAATTGTTTGAATTGTTTTATTAATTTGTTATTGTTAATACTATGAAACAGGTAGAATCATGAATAATATCATCAGAAGAACAAAGTGTCAATCTGGTGCGGAAAAGAAGAGGAAAAGAGAAAGATTGGAAGCAGCAGCTCAGTCGCAAAAGGGCGCTCTCGATAAATATGTTTGTATCTATTGGTTTCGGAAAAAAGATTTAATATGTTTGTATATATTGTTAAAAATAACACATACTTAAATTATGTAATAAAATAAAAGAATTTAAAATTACAAGGCCCCATTTTCAATTTCGCACCGGAGCCCCCGATTTCTGGAGACGGCCCTGCCGCGAGATTGTGCCCTACACCAACCGCGCACACTGGGTCATCCTCTCCCCGTCAAATGAACGCAAGCTCGGCGACTTAATCTACGATGATGTCAAGAAGAAGCTCGACTTATCAATATCATCCGCGGAGGACTTCCGATGACGATGGTGGGAGTCCCTCTAACAATGTCGTGAGCTCGAGCTCTCGGATACGGGTGCCATGCGGGCCAGCAAGAGCGAGAAGCATGGAAAGGCAGCGGTGCAACCGCAGACTGGTCATCTTCGTGACCTCGATTGGGAAGTGATTAATGTCGTCAAAGACAACCTTTTGGGTGCATGCAGCTTTCCTGGCGGCAAGATTCTTGTCCGCACTGGACTAGTCAACTATTTCGAGACCGATGCCGAGATTGCCACCATTATTGCACATGAGGTAGGCTTCTAATCAGATCATTTGTTTTCTTGTCGTTTTCAAGTGGTCACTTATTTATATGTTTTTTTTTTAGATGGGACACGTTGCAAGGCATTTCCATATCATGGAGTTCACAAAGACAAAGATAATTAAGTTAATAATTCCGCCTCTCTACAGACTGCTACCCTTGTCACGAAGGTATGTTAACTAACCTTTACGATTATGTATCAAGGATGCCTCTATGGCATGTCGGCATGTAAAGTTGTTCCACGCCAAACTTGATGTGTTACCATGATGTGACTGTGATCCCGATCGCAAACGCCTAGCCATCAAAGTTTGAACGGTGTGGAGCCCGCTGCAGGCATCATAAAGGCTCTGCACTGTTCGCACGAAATATTTATTTTATTGTTATATACATTATTTTTCATAAGAAGTAATTAAATTTTTATTTTTCTACGTAAATAACATTATGTACTCCTGAACTTGTGTGTGCAATTATTTTCATGTCTGAAGCTATCTTGTTTCATGTGTGTTTTACCTATACATATTGTAGGAAAGAGATTGAGGCAGACCTCATCGGGATGATGTTATTGGCCGCTGCCGGTCACGATCCACGCGTGGCACCTAGGGTCTACGAGAAGCTAGGCGAGATCAATGAAGACTCGGCATGGAAAGACTACATCGGCACTCATCCTTCATGGAAGACAAGATCATGGATTTTATCACAGAATAAGATCATGGATAAGGCGTTGGAACTGTATGACAAGTAATTATGCGTCGAGGAAGGCGTTGGCCGACATGTTTCTTACGGCGGCAGGGTCAGGGAGACTCTTATTTAAAAAATGTTTTTTTTACAGGATTTAAAAAATGTTTAGGTGCATACGAATCTAAGAAACATGAAAAAAACTAAAACATCTTATATTTAGAAACGAAGGGAGTATATTTTTGCGCGCATGGGCTTCAAAAGATGCAGTTGCTGCCGCTAAGGGCTTACCTTGCCGGAGGAGGCGTGGCACGACACGGGGGCAGCGACACTTGCGTGCGGCCGCATCTGCGCCAGTGTAGCGCGCCGCGGAGGCCGAGCACCTGCTGATGTCGGCCATGGCGGAGACGACGATGAGGAATTTGACCTCGCGTGCACGGTCCACCAAGTTTTGTTCGTGCAGTTTCCCGGTTGGTGGTAGTCGGCTACCCCACGTTTGGTTTACTGACATGATCGAGGGTCACCAGAACGGCTAGGTATATAGTAATGATGCGTGGTCCAAGATTTGTGACGATTCTACCGGAAACTAGCCGGACAACCCCGCCACCTCGGCGTAGGCTCCGACAATCTGGTGTGTGGCCTCGTCGCTCATAGGCGACGTGAACGCGCGCCTCCCGTCGACGGTGTTTGGTGACACCGGTGGTGCTCCTACTATTTCTCCCTTTGAATATTGCAACTTATTATGTACTATCTTAGTTAGAGATTGTATGCGATACGCAATGGGGCACACACGTTGATGTCGCCGGCCGGATTCATCTTCACTTAATTTGTAAACAGTTGAACTTGAACATGTAAACAATCAATTGGTGTGCTATAAATTCGAATGAATCTGGATCAGAATCATGGGACACCACAGCCGAAACTTAAGCATCTTAACTTCGAAACTCTGAAACAATCAGTAGTAAGCATTCAAAATCTTCTTCAGGCGAATCAGAGCTGAAAGTTAACAGCAATCTTGAGGCAAAAAAAAAAAGGATTTTGCATTTGGCGCCAATAGAGTTTTGGATTTTGAGTTAATCTAGTACAGACTTATTGGGCCTTTTTGGAGCGGCTTAAGGCCCAGAGCGCTCACGAGTTGGGCTCCTCTGTTTGACCAGACTACCAGTCTTCTTCATTAGCTTCGCACCAAAATCCGGCGGCCACCGCTTCGCCGTTCCCCTCGCCGCCGGCGCCGTTACTCCGGGGCCTGCGCCATGCTCCGCCTCCGAAGCTCCATCCTCGTTCACCTCGTCTCTTCTCCCTCCACCTATCCGAGCTCCTCGGCTCAGCGTCTCCTCTACGCCACCGCCCCCCGCATTGCCCAAAGCCCTAGATTCGCCGTCGAGCAGTACCTCGTCGACACCTGCGGCCTCACCCGAGCGAAAGCCCTCAAGGCCTCCACCAAGCTCTCCCACCTCAAGTCCCCCACCAATGCCGACGCCGTCCTCGCCTTCCTCGCCGGCCTCGATCTCTCCGGCACCGACATCGCCGCCCTCGTCGCCAAGGACCCGCTGTTCCTCTGCACCAGCGTGGAGACGACCCTTGCTCCTATCGTCGTCGGGCTCACTGGCCTCGGCCTCTCGCGTACTGAGATCGCGCGCCTCGTCTCGCTCACCCCCAACAGCGTCCGCCGTAGATCCATCCTCTCGAACCTACCGTACTACCTGTTGCTCTGCGGCTCCTACGAGAACATCCTCCGGGTAATCAAGGGAAACTATTGCCTCCTCATGTGCAGCCTTGAGAAGGTGGTCAAGCCCAATGTTGCGTTCCTGGGGGAGTGCAGGCTAGATGCTTGTCATATTGCCAAGCTGTGCATCCGTCATCCACGGCTGCTTACCGCCAACCTGGAGCGCCTCCAGGCGATGGTGGCTTGCGCCGAAGCTGTAGGTGTGCCCCGTGGCTCTGGGATGTTCAGGCAAGCACTGCAGGCTGTCGCGTTCCTCAGCGAAGAGAAGATTGCCGCCAAAGTCGAGTTCTTGAAGAAGACGTTCGGGTGGTCGGATGCTGAGGTGGGCGTTGCTGTTTGTAAGTTTCCAGTGATCCTGAAACTGTCCAAGGACGCGCTGCAGAGAAAATCAGAATTCCTTATCTCCGAGGTGGGGCTGGAACCGACGTACATTGCTCACCGGTCGACAATTCTCGGTCACAGCCTGGAGGGCCGGCTCAGTTCCCGGTACTACGTTGTAAAGTTTCTTAAGGAAAATGGACTGCTGGATTGCGACCTGAGCTACAATACAACTTTCAAGATGAGTGAGAAGGAATTCATGGAGAAGTTCATATGCACTCACAAGGATGCTGCACCGCACCTCGTTGAAGACTATGCGGCCGCTTGCAGAGGTCAAGTACCCGCTAGATTCTCATTTTGTTGAACCAAGGGTGTGTGGTGAAAATGTGTAGGTGTGTATGAAGTAACAAAGTTTCACTCTGCACAGTAAGCTGGTTAGTCCTGTTTCAGTATTTTTTCGCCCAATTAGACGCTGGTCATCCTCTATATTGTATGTCTTTTACATGATGGTTTGGTCATTACCAATGCCTGATGAAACTGATAATTTGTTTCCTGAAACCTGGTGTGTTGCTGTTGTCATTGCCCATATCTCAAATGAGAAACCGATGAATCTAGTTTTTTTCCCCCACTTTCGTTGAATATCATGGAGGTTAGATGTGTGGGTGGACTGGTTTTCCGGTGAAACCAGGATATAGAGAACAGAAAGCGACAGAACTGTCCTGTGTGGCTGTGTCGTTTTCCATTGAAAATATCTATATGGTCTGCTTTGATGCCAAATTTAATTTAGCTGTTCCGTTTCTCTTTTTTCATTTTTTTATTCCGTCGTATGTCAGTATAATAAAATGGCAGTTCAATCTTTGATATTTAGATCATTCGCTTATGTCTTTAGCGTGCTTTGATATTTGAACAGTACAAAGGTGAGATGAGATACAAAAAAGATGCAACGTGAGACTGTAGTTTTTATTTTTTTACCTTGACAAAAAATGGAACCCACTCCAACCATTCAGAAAGCTCTATCTGCTTCTTCAGTCATCTGCAGATGGCGAGAGCTCCTCTCAGAAATTCAGAATACGGAGTTGCATTGCATCAGCATGGACCGGCTCAACTGCCTGCATCAGAACAGAGAGCTGAGAAGAGCGAGACATACCGGTATTAGTCTTCAACATATATCTGTAGCAAAAGGCTTGCCATGTACGTATGTGTGAGAAGACCGTAGCCTCATTTGCTCAGTTAGAATACAGACACTGTTGCATCTCTGTCAGCAATTACATACAGGTCTAGAGACACTTGACACCATAGTTTCCATGTCAAGAATCTTACAGTTTGACAGCCAACTTCGACTGGAGGATCTCAGAAACTAATATTCGAGTTAGTACTCCTTTTTTTTGTTCATCTGGAACTTAGCCAAGTCATACAAAGATGAAATACCTAAGTGCCAGGTTTTCCCTATGTTCGGAAACAAAGCACAATCTATGGAAATATATAATATGTAAACACCAAAACTTCAGCGCCGCACCTGAAAATCACCAAAACTTCAGTCTGCAGATGGCAAAAGCTCCTGCCAGAAATTCAGAATACAGAGTTGCATCAAAAGGGTCCAGCTCAACTGGAACTGAAAACAGTGAGACATATCATCATATTTGTTATTTCAGCAACAGCAACTCCCCACATAACTGTTGCTGCCGGTTTGAGCATTCTTGAGAATATTACAGTTTGACAGCCAGCTTCAACCAGAGAATCTCGGAAACACAATACTTTCAGACTAGTACAGTACTGGAACTTAACCAAAGTCGTACAAAGACGAAATATGTAAGTACCAGGTTCCCGCTTTGTTTGAAAATAAAGCATGGAAATATATGATGCAAACACTTTCTTCAGACAAAACATCAGGCTGAGGCAGCATACCATGCCCGCATGGTATACAAAGAATTCATCCTTTCTCTGCATAAAGGCGAGAGGGATTCTAAAGCTGTATTTTACATCATGAAAGAACTGAAAAACAGAGAAAGGAAAAGAAAACATTGGACTATACAAGAACAATGAACATAATTTTTACATCTACAGTTTTCAGTTCAAAGAAAGTTTTCTGCAGAAAAGTTGCCTCCTGAAGAGCGCAGCTATGCATCATACATGCATAACAGTTTATAGGGGTTTAATTAGAACAAAGTAGAGCGTCCATTTACTCTTATTATCTGAATTCGAATGAACATATAACCCAATGGGGAATCTGATAAACTTAGTTACAAGTTACAGATGGTTAACGAATGTCTGATCAATGTACAAGTTCATTGTTCCGGAATAAGTAACAATGTTTGGCATCTCCTCGCACAAGTGTGTAACCCAAATCAACCCAGTCGGTCAAAAAAGTATTCTTCCTATACTACCTCCCCTGCAGAGGTTCCAGTAGACAATCTTGATGTTGTTGCTTGATCCACAGGAACAAAATCCGCAGGCAGCTCGAACAGGGCTGGTCTCCCTGAAACTCACCCTGGTAAGCCTGTCCAAAGGAATATCCCAGGGCTCGAGCAGCTGGAACAGCTACGGCATTGCCAACTTGAATATACCTACATAATAAACACATGCACGGAACAAGCAAAACAGCATGCAAGGTTCAGAGCTGTTGAACTTGCAGAAACCAAAAAGTTATGGTCCTTTTTAATGTGCTGCAGTTTATGTCAAGTTAGATCGACTTACTTCTGCTTTATTGGGCCAAACAGCCTGTAGTAGTCTGGGAAGCCTTGTAGCCTTGCGTTTTCTCGGACGGTCAGAACCCGGTGCTGGGTCGGATGCAAGATAATCTGCAAGACACCATTCACACACGATCATGTCAAAAGCAGTCGGCAGGTTATATAATCATATAGGCACCTGAAAATTATGAAGAGCTTTACTTGAGTGTGAGGTTCAGCTCTGGTGACAATAGTCGGGACAGTTTCATCCCACCACAGCCGTCCAAATGGTCTGCGAATCAGCACAACAACGAATATGAAATGAGTTCTACGAACAATACTGAAGGATGTTCAATATACTTACTTCAGTGACTTCCCCTTCATGTATGTCATGGCATATGAAGGTACCTACCAGAGAAGCAAGGATGATTAGCACAATAGGGAAATTTACATTACAGCTGATGAAATTACACCACAACAGATTTAAGTACCAAAGGCTTCCCAGAAGACAAAACTTCACGAGGCTTGTCTGGAACAAACTCAACGGTATTATTTTCTCCAACCTGGACACCCTCTAAATCACGGAAGTTCGCCCCCTGGAATACAATAACTGCTAAGAAATTACAGGACAAGGCAAAAGGAGAAAGAGCAGGACATTGTTCAGCCTTAGCTTGCCTTTTTTATGGGAATCTTCTTCACTCGCTCATAATCATCACTGTTTAATTGTAGTGGCTGATGATCAAACAATTGGATTTTCTCCGGAGTAAAATCAACTCCAAAGGAGTAATCCCTCATGTCTTCAAATGAGTAACAGAACAAAATAAGGTTAAACACTCATTGGCATTAAGTTTAAACACTCAACAGGTCATACTTGGAGGGTTACCTTTACGGTTGAGGCGGATATAGCGTTGAAATTCTGTTGTGGGTCCAACCTGATACTCCATCACATCATTAGGTTGATAGTTTTCAACCTGTAGAAAGCATAATAATTTGTAGAGATAGAGAAGATCACAAATTTGCAGCCAGCACTACAGAAACAATTGAGTATGGGAAGAAACCAGTAAGTGCCAACCTTCGGTAGATCACATATTGCATCTTTAATGACAAGAGCTTTCTTTAATAGCTTGTTTTCATTTTCCTTATAAGCAACCACACAGTGCTGGAAACAGAACATCATTTTAGTAATATATAATAGTAACAACACATGGTAGTCACTCACAAAAAAAATGTAGTTAGTGGCGTATTCTTGTACCGCAAATGCTTTTGGCACTAATCCTCGGTTAACAACACCATGAGTGGGAAGTGGGAACTTTGGAAGTACCTACATTGTCAGATGAACCTTGTTATTTGGCAGTGGTGTTATAAGGTAAAAAAAGAGCACAGAAGATAGAAATACCACCGAAGGAAGAGCTCCCCAAAGAAACGCCCGCATCCTAAACTGTGGTAGCCCGTAACATCCTGCAACCATCATTCCAAGCCTAGCTTGGTAATTCATCGCTACAAGGCGACTCAATGCATAACGCCCAAGAAACCCATCTGAAAATTTCAGAATATCTACAACATTCTCCATAAGAACATATTTAGGTCTCAGGTGCTTCACAATATCCATAAATACAACCAGCTGCTGATTTCTTTCATCCTTCAGCGGATGTTCATGCTCTCTAAACCTGTTTAATCCACTGATGCCTTGGCAAGGAGGACCCCCACAGATAACATCCACACAGCCCTTTGGAATAAGAAGTACATCAATAGGTGTCACAAGAACATGATCCAACAGGAACAAGAAGGGATATACTTACAGGCAAGGGTAAGATGGATTCTCTGTATCCACTCTCAACAAAATCTTTAATACATTCAGGACAATCACTAAAATGTTCACAAGGGTAAGGCACTGTTGACAAAACTAAATAAAGAGGAACATAATGAAAAAGTTACCAACCTAAGCCCATCCATTGGCTCCCATGTATCCTGGCTAGGATCATATGATTTCCACCGGACCTATATAAATAATTTTCATCCTTAAAGATGCTTTGTATACTAATGTCCTAAAGTGGCAAGTGTAAACTAAAACATACAGAAGAAGATAAGAGCAACCCGAAAATCCAAAGAAATTACACAAGTAGAAACTTTGAACAATCAAGACTGCAGTACCTTAAACCATAAGCCAGCTTTTCCAGTGCTATTTGGATCACCATAGCATATATCAACAAGCTTCTCAACCTCAAATGTACCCTTCGGGAGAGTTTCATTTTCATCATCTTTGTCATCGTTTGAACTCTGAGGTTCCTCAGAGCTCAAAAAATTGCTATTCTGGACACCATATTTCTTACAAAGTGTCTCCCACTGCCAAAGGAGGGAAAGAAAATCCTTGGCCTTCTCATTTCGTACCTACAAAATGGAGGGTAAAATCGTACAGGTCATAATATCAGGTTGATAAGACAAGGGAAGAAATTCAGTGGCAGTTTGGTAATTGTAATTACTACCTGTGTACATGGATGGTTATGCTTTAGACTGTTGCAAGCATGTGTGTTCATATCTACAGCCCATTGCTGCACCAAACAACAATATTAACATTGTCAGTTACATTAACTTCATGGTCAGTGGAAGTCCTAAGACATCATAAGCAGAAAACTTACTGTATTCAAGTTTACGCCAGACAATGCAGCACCCAGGCAAAGCCCAGTTGACATGGCACCACATCCAGAGTAAAGATCCAGCAATGTCGCTGTTTTCATTTGTGCATCAGGTGATGCTGCAAGGTCGGCAATTGGTTTTCCCTTTGAAGAGTCAACATCCTCACAAGAAATATCTGATGTTGCTTCACTGCCTGCTGCACCACCATTTTCTACAAGAGAATAACTTGTCAAAAAACTTGACAAGAAATATCATGGTACACTATTGATGGGACTTCCAAGATGTATTAAAATTGATAGTGTACTGTACCATTTAGACATAAGTTATAATCACAGGAACTGTTTAATTTGTATTAAATTGCATACATGCAACAAAAAGACAAACTAGACGGTGCACCTATGATGATGCAGCTGAAATTAAAACCATGTAGAAATGATTTACCTGATGGCATATTTGCAAATGTAGAATATGCCACTGAATAAGACATGTCGTAATACAAATCAGACTTTGAGATAAGCTGAGCTTTCGCTTGGGGTGTCGTCTGTGATTGTTTCACAATGTAGCAACATAAGAGTTCAGCAGAAACATGAAAATATATATTACACATTGTTTAACTTGAAAGAATGAACAAATTCCTTACATTTTGGCCAATGTAAATGATATTTACTTTAGAGATTATTGAGCAAATCATGTTATCATCCTTATGATCTGAAAGGAAAACACGTTTATGATCGTGTTTGTGATCATGGACCTTCAGCAGCTCCAGTGAGATGACCTGCAAATTTGTGTAAGACACATGCTCCATTGCCTAAAGAAAATAGAGGACTGCGTGCTCAAAACATACGGTTTCTGCCACACGGTAAAACCAGCGACAGGTGAAATATGATCCATGATCCATTCCTTCAAAAAACTCTGTAATCCGGCCAATGTAATTTTCCTTATCTGGAGCAGCCTGCGGTCACTCGAAAAATAACATGATTAGCATGCAAAGACAGTCTGCAAACTATGAAAGACATTTATTAAAATGTCAGATAACACAGATCAAGGTCCACACTTAATATGGAGCAGTAAACTTTAACATTTGAACCGATGATATGTAAAACGAAATAAAGAGTGTTGCATGGTGCGAAATCAAGAAGAAACTACTTACAAAAAAAAAAGTCTACAAGGACCATATATTACAGATTAAGAACACAAGAGCACGGAGTAAGTTAGTCAAGCATGAAAAGATTACCAAAATCTACTGGAGCAACTAGACAGACTCTTGCTATGCTGAAAAGGGGACCCCTAGCAGATAAATTTCTAGTGTGAAGTAACCTAGGCCCTTGATAATCCATTCATCAAATTCAGAACCTGATTTACACAAGTATCTGTAATCCCACCATCAAACACAGTCCAGAACACAGTTGTACACTAAATTTAGTATGCGTAGTACACTGTCGAACTAGTAACTCAGTACACAGGCATACACTAAAGTTAGCATGCATAATGCAGTGTTGAATTAGTACAAGGAGACCTGGTTTACATATAAGCACCTGAGTGGAATTTACTTGTCACAAACTGAATGCTTGGAAGTTAACAACATGCAGAAACAAAACAAAAAACACTATTTCAACAATTAGCACAACAGGAGTGGCAACCCAGGCTGTACTAATCAACAATTCCGTACACTACAATCACGTAGCAATGCTCTAGAAGGGGAAAACAGTGGCAATCAACTAATAAGCCGTATAAACTAAGCTGAACACACAATCAGCTTAGATTTCTAACCGGGCCAATGACAAAAATTGATTTGTCAATTCAATGCAGTCGATGGTAAAACATTGCTGCGTTCATCATTTTTGGCATAGAGTGTAGTACTGTCCTGAGTATGAGCACTATTGTCTACTACGGACCTAAGTGTGAGCAGCTTTGGGAGTGGCGCTGCTAGAAATCCACTGAAACTCCAAGAGAAAAAAAAGCATTCAGGACTGAAAATCCAATCTGCTGAAACCTGTAGTATCTGCTGAAAACGCTGCCAGCAGCAGCATCCCCCCGCCAGCACAACACCTGTGCACACTCCAGAAGCTGGGTTGTAGCAAGAAGCTGAGCGGATCTGCCTCCGCGTTCCCCAAATCGCAAGGTTCTGGGCAGCATAACACCAGGGGAAGATCTACCACCACCAAATTGCAGCCATCCGACCGCCTCACAAATGACGCCATGGATTCGAGGAAGAACTACAAAAGCTACTAGATCCTGGGCCCCATCCCACCACGATGGCCGGCGGCGGCGAGGGGGAGAGAACTTCGGGGAAGGGAGCAAGGAGGAGGCCTCACAAGGAAGACGCCCCGGGGGCCGAGCAAACAGAAAACTACCTCAACGTTGATTCAGTAATAACAGTTAGCAAGGAGGAGGCCTCACAAGGAAGACGCCCCGGGGTCGTGTTTCATTAGTAATTTAGTACACAGCCATACACTAAATTTAGTACTACAATGCAGTGTTGAACTACAAAGAACATGCAGCCGAGCACAATTATTTACTGTCAAAAATAAAATGCCAGAAACACAAAGGAGCACACCATTTCAACAAATTGGCATCACAAAACAGGGCAACAAAATCCGCAATAATCATCTTCGTACACTACAATAGCATGTAGAAAATGCTCTAGCTAGCACCGAAATGACAATCAATTAAGCAATCGACAAAGCAGTACAACTAAGCGAAGTTAGGATCGAAGTAGGAATGACGGATTGACCTTGATATACACATCATCACCAAGATCAAACTTTGCTCCATCCACACAGGCAGCTCTATAGTGGCATGTGGCCCTGATGATTTCTTCCTTCACATCAGACCTGCAGAAATGGAAGTTTGACACGGTTTACGCATCAGAATCGCCGCAAAGGAGCTCCTTTACTGCAATTTGTTGAACAGCGCAGCTCGCCACGCTCACCTCCTAGCGCGTGAACTTGCAGAATCCTGCAACAGCGACAGCCGCAAGTAGTTCAATTTCAGCCATGATTCCGACAAATGGGACAACACGACGACCAATGTGGTGAGAGGCTGAGATTGACGGACGACGATGTACCTTAGCTCTGTAGTACCTCTCCGGCCACCGCCGCCGCGCCTCATCGTCCGGCACCGGCTCGCCAACGAAGTGGTCCTCCTCCGAGGCGGCGCCGTCGGCGTCGTCCGCCCTCCTCTCCGTCGGCTGGGACGACGACGACTGGTCAGAGTGGTACGATGGTTGGGTGGGCCCCACTGTCCGACCGGGTTGCTGTTTTGGGCAAAACGCAAAAACCCTCTTCTTATTTTGGTTCTCCCTGCCGCCCATGGGAGTTGAATAGAGGGATATTACTTTTGTTTTCTTTTTCCCTTAAATAAGCTTTGAAAGAGTAGTCGTGGCATAATGCTGAACCAGAATAAATGCTGAATACAAGTGTTCATTTCTACAGTATACTAGGACACATGCCCGTGCGTTGCAACGGGATGATAAATAAAACCTGAAGAGAAATTGAGTAGCTGGATTTTGTACTTTATGAATATGTGTGTAGAGAACAATTTGCATGTGATGTAGTACTATGTCCCAAAAATTACCTTGTCATTATCCCGAAATTCTCGCTAACAACATATTCAACTCTCAAAAAATCGACAAGGCAACAAGATACACAAATTTGGATAATATCAACGAACTTATTATTGAGCTGAACCGGATCTTGATCTGGTTGACACTAATTAAATCAAATATTTCAAACTTAGTATAACTTTTCCGGCCACAAAGATTTGGCATGTACATACAATGTGTTTTTTTAACCTTCACCATGCACATATTAACATATATTTCAAATCGGAGATACTACAAAAACATTAGGTGAATGTTAGTGAGGATATCTTATAAGCATCTGATTAAAATATAAATGTTTCCGACCTCTCTTCATGCCTCCGTTACTCCCTCTCTTTCCTTACTGCCTCCAGCGCATTGGCGGGCTCGACGGCGACGTCGGTCGAGCTCTATGTTTCTTGAAGCTCTTCCCCATGGCATTGGTCGCTTGCTCGAATCTTGCACTCCTACCACTACGGCCTCTCGGCGCCGCGGTGAATTTGGGAAGCATTGCAGCTCATCTAAGATTCACACAGTTCATGAATCCCTTAGGCGAGAAAAGTTAGATTCAACGGGTAAGTATGAGTGTATGACAAATGTAATCTAGCAAAAGCTAAGTGCATAGTTCCCTTTATAGAACGAACTACTCTTCAAAATGCAACAACACTATATCATAAATGTTGACAAATAGGAAATAAAAAGAGCAAGCAAATTCTGATAACTTCTAACAATATATTATTCTTGAGTCACTGTTCTTTGATTACTGCAACTAAGGCATCATCTAGGAAGGGTACTGACCTGGCAGGGAGCTTCTTTAAGACAGTTCTAAGTCATTGACTGTCACCTGTTTCAGCTACAAGTCCATACAAATCAGAACTTCATTTTCTTATATGACAAATTGTCAAGTACACCACTACTAGGGAAAAGGCTATAGGAGACATCCTTATAGGAGGCGCATATGGCAATATGCGCCTCTGCTAAATTACCCGAGGCGCACTGTTTGGCCATGCGCCTCCAACTATCAAATAGTTGAGGCGCATACTGGGGCCATGCGCCTCCCCTATTCCATGTACGGATGAATCTGGCGGCCCCAGGTTATGCGAGGCGCATTTCCACAATATGCGCCTCTAATATCCGAGGCGCATATGATTGAAATGCGCCTCCCATAACCCTAGTGGGCCCGGGTGGGGGCGGGTGGTGGTCGGTGGTATCTTATCCGAGGCGCATACTGAATATGCGCCTCCAGTATCTCACATATCCGAGGCGCATATTGGCAGTATGCGCCTCGGATAAGTCGCGCCACCTTTTTGCTACCTTTTGGCACATGGAGCCAGCTACCACCCACTCACTTGTCTCACTTATTCCTTCTCCACCAAACAGATCTGGTCGACCCCCTCCTCCTCCCACCTCATTTCCCCCATTGATTCACCATAGAAGCTTGCTCAACCTCCATTGGTTGACACTCATATGTAAGTGAAGTCTCTTGCTCCTCTAGATCTACAACACATGTGCCTTTGTTTTCTCGTCCGGATCTCTTGTGCAAGTCGTCGTTGGAGGAAGCGTGAAGGCGTTGCTTGCATGTATGCGTGTTGTCGGCCAAACCGACTATATGATTGTGTTGTGGTGCTTCTTCTTGTGCAGGGATTTCATTTGAGATGCCAATGTTTCGCCGGAAAGTCAATTCATTTCTTTTCCGGCGAATTTCTGGCACTCGCGGATGTCCTCTTTTTAGGGGAGGTCATGCCGAATTTTTCCGGCGATCCACGTCCATATATGCTCTAATTACCCTCTTGCTCTTCGTACCGTGTGCAGGCGACCATGGTCCGACCACTGATCAGCAAAGAGCTCGTGGATAGGTGGATGAGATGCGCGAGGGCCGACATGGCACACGCAAACAAGACGGAGATAAGATGTCCGTGTCGCGATTGCAAGCTAAAGTATCTGATACAGCACGATTCCGGATTGCTGGAGTCGCACCTCCTCCGACGTAATTTCATGGATGGCTACACTCGGTGGATACGTGATGACGAAGATGATGATGAGGATGTCAATCATGGTGGTGATCAAGATGCCGGTCATGATCATGAAGATCAAGATGCCGGCGGCGGGGCAGGTGATGATGATCATGAAGATGATCAGGGTGGAGCCGGGGATGGACACGAAGATGATGAAGGTGGTGATTCGAGCTGGCTGCAAGACCCTCATTATCAAGATCTGCTTCTCAAGGAGACGAGTAACGCCAGAGCCGCTGCTAGAGAGAGAGCTAAGCTGGAGCAAATGAGAAAAGACGCGGTCGCTCCATTGTTTGAAGGATGCAACGACGGACATACCCGTCTGAAGGTAACGCTCAGGGCTCTAGAGATTAAGGCGAAACACAAAATGACCGACGAATGCTTCGACGAAAACATTGAATTCGTGCATGATCTTCTTCCCAAGAAGGGCAACACATGTCCGACTAGTATCGCTGAGGCCAAGAAAATCGCGTGCCCTCTCAATCTACCGGTCGAGAAATACCACGTCTGCATAAATGATTGCATCATCTACCGGGGCGAGGACGCGGAGAAGACCACGTGTCCGGTGTGCAAGACATCTCGATACAAGAGAGGGACCAAGAAAGCTCCTAGAAAGGTGGTGTGGTACTTTCCCCTAACTTCCCGCCTGCAGCGGTATTTCGCGGACCCTAAGGAAGCACGGCTCATGCGCTGGCACGCGGAAAGAAAGAGGCCAGAAGACGATGATCCGGATAAGGAGGAGATGCTGAGGCACCCTTCGGATGCTTGCCAGTGGAAGGCGTTGGACCTCCAATATCACAAGCATTTCGGTAAAGAGTCAAGGAACCTAAGGCTGGGCGTGAGCACCGACGGACTCAATCCGTTCGGAAGCCAGAGCAGCACACACAGCACCTGGCCCGTGTTTGTATGGATCTACAACCTCCCACCCTGGCTGTGCATGAAGAAGAAGTACGTAACCATGAGTATGCTGATTCAAGGGCCAAAACAACCCGGTACAGACATCAATCTGTATCTCACGTTGTTGAAAGAGGAGTTGGCCACGTTATGGGAAGAAGGAGCCCGTACGTGGGACGCCTCGGGACTACTTCAACATGAAAGCGGCGGTGATCACGACGGTGCAAGACTATCCCGGTTACGGATACTTCTCGGGGCAGGTGGTCCAAGGATTCTATGGGTGCGTTAGGTGTAAGGACAATACATCGTACACCCAGCTGCAGAAAGATCTCGGGTCCGGGAAAACCGTGCACCTTTCGGCTCGGAGGTGGCTTTCCATGGATCACCCATGGAGAAATCTATCACATCTGTTCGATGGGAAGGTCGAGCTCCGAGGAAAACCGGACCAGAAGAGCGGCGCGGTAATCGCCGAGCTGCTGAATAACTGGAAGGAGTGCCCTGCGCCGGGAAAGACCCAGAAGAAGCCAGAGCCACTGTTGAAGGTATGGAAGGCGAGGTCTGTCTTCTGGGACTTGCCATACTGGAAGATTCTCCGCGTGCCTCATAGCCTCGATCTCATGCATATCACGAAGAACGTGGGCGAGAGTCTGCTTGCCACTATCCTTAACACCGACAAGACCAAAGATGGGCCGAAGGCAAGGAACGACTTGAAGCATATGGGCATCAGGGTTGAACTTCAACCACCACCTAGCGATGACGAGGAGGAGGAGGAGACGGAGGCGCAGAATAGCCGTCGTCGCCGCAAGGGCAAGAAGGGCGAGGTCAAGCTAAAGGCCGCGTGCTTCACTCTGAGTAAGAAGGAGGCCATACAGTTTATGAAGTGCCTCCTCGGAGTAAAATTTCCGAACGGCTTCGCGGGGAAGATAAGCAGATGGCTAGACGAGGCGAAGCAGCGCTTCAGCGGGATGAAGTCTCACGACGTCGCCGTGCTGATGACGCGCAGGTACTCCCGGTCGCGATCCGAGGTATAATGGACAAGCACGTCCGTGAAACTCTGTTTGGCCTCTGCAACTTTTTCGACGTCATCTCTCGGAAGTCGATAGGCATTAGGCAGCTCACGAGGCTACAGGACGAGATCGTGGTGATAGTATGCAAGCTCGAGATGTACTTCCCCCCTGCATTCTTCGACGTCATGGTTCATCTGCTTCTCCATGTCGTGGAGGATATCGTCCAGCTCGGTCCTCCGTTTCTGCGAAGCATGATGCCGTTCGAAAGGCTGAACGGACACATCAAGGGATACGTTAAAAACAGGTCCCGTCCAGATGGAAGCATAGCAAACGGCTTCCTGGCCGAAGAGTGCATCTCTTTCTGCTCGAACTTTCTACAGTCCGAGACCCCTGTTGGTCTGCCAACCAACAAGCACTTCGGGAGGCTCGCTGGATTGGGTCACCACGAGGGTCGGCACCCAATGCATGTCGACTTCGAGGGCCGAACAAAGGACTTTGAAAGAGCAAACCTCGTCGCGCTGCAGCACCTGGAGGTGGTCGATCCATACATAAATGAGCACAAAGAGTTTATCAAGAAGATTTACGCCGACCGGGGGCGCCAGGTCCCGACGGAGGCCGTTGTTATGAAGGAGCACAACTCCGGTTTCACGAGGTGGTTCAGGAATAGGGTCTTTGCTAATCCGCCGCATGGCGAGTACTCGGAGGAAGATAAACTCATATTCGCCTTGGCACAGGGCGCCGCGCACAACCTGATGACCTATCAGGCATACGATATCAACGGATACACATTCTACACCGAGGACAAGGACAATAACTGCGATACCAAAACTCAGGGGTAACGGGGATATTCTACACCGGAGACGTCCCGGAAAGATACTACGGAAGGATCGAGGAGATTTGGGAGCTCGACTACGTTACGGAAAAGGTGCCGATGTTCCGTGTCAGGTGGGCCAAGAGCGTCGAGAAAGAAGGCCGGTATTTCACCACCATGGTTATACCGCCAAAGTCAAAGACCACCGGCGCGAACGCACCCGCGAGAAATGAGCCTTGGGTTATGGCTAGCCAAGTCGACCAATGCTGGTTCATCACAGACCCGTCAAAGCCTAGCCGGGTGGTCGTCAGGAGAGGCAAAAGAAACATCATCGGAATGGATGGAGTCGCCAACGAGCAAGACTTTGACCAGAACGGCGACCCGAAGATGGAAGACGGATACGGCAACCAAACACCGTACACCACAACCGCACCTAAGAAAGGAGTGCTCCCGTACAAGAGAAGTAGCGAAGACGTCCCGGACCTAACCTATGCAACCGCGACAAAGAGGGGCAAGAAGAAGATGGCCGTCAAGAAACGCTAACGCGCTAGTTCCGACCATATTGTCAAGATCGAACCATTCATAAGTGTCACTTTTTGTATGTTATAATATTGCATTGAATATTATGTATCGAGATACACATTCATAATTGTCACTTGCATTGTATTGTTTTGACAATATTTGAATATTTAAAATATATTTAGTATATTTTATAGTCTATATTTGTTTGGACAAAGTTTTTACATTGTATTGTTTTGACAATATTTGAATATTTAAAATATATTCAGTATATTTTATAGTCTATATTTGTTTGGACAAAGTTTTTACACTAAATCTGGCATTTACAAAAAAAATAAAAAAATTGGGCCTACCAGGAGTCGAACCTGGGTGGCCAGGGGTGCATAGGACGCTAACCAGTGAGCTACTGAGTGTTTAGTGATAAGATCTGAACCGCATTTTATTTGAGTAGTAGCCACCACTATGCGAGGCGCATTTATCCAATATGCGCCTCGGGTAATCTTAAGCGAGGCGCATTTTGCAATATGCGCCTCGGCTATTCGCTGTACCAGATCAAAATTCCCCTTTCTTCTTTCTTTCCTCCACTCTCTGTTCACTCCCGATCCGCCCTCGCCGTCGCTGCCCGCTGAGCCCCTGCGCACGAGCCCCTCCCACCGTCCGTCGCTGCCCCGCCGACAAGTCCGCCAACGAGCTCTCCTCCCACCAGCGCAAGGTCTTCCGCGTCGCCGACCACGCGGGGGTCGCCCTCGCGGGCCTCACCGCCGACGGCCGCGTCCTCTCCCGGTTCCTCCGCAACGAGTGCATCAACCACGCCTTCGTCTACGACGCGCCCCTCCCCGTCTCCAGGCTCACACTCTGCCTCGCCGATCCGTCTCCAGGCGCAGGTCCGTCTCCAGGCGCAGGGTAATCTCGGTACGATTCGCACATCCTTCCAAATCTCCAATGTTGATTTCCCCAAAAAGACCGGTGGTTGGTGTAGATTTTCCTGCGCGTGTCTGAGTTGGTTGCAAATTCGCGTAATTGGTCCAGATTTCATTCTGCGGCAATGTTGGCTTCGGTTCCGGGCATTGCTGTGTGTGAATCAGTAATAAACTCATCGTGTTTAGGCTGGATGTGCGGCAATGCTGACTGTATGGAGAATTGGGCAATGAGGGATCTCCTCACTTCGTCCGTCGGTTGGTAGGTCAGGGGTCTTCATTGTTCTTTCCTTGTTAGGATCACATCACACTTTATAGGTTGGTTGAATATGCTTTTACTGGTGGCAAATCATTCATGACTCCAACTGATGCTTTGGTCCCTCATGATTGCCTATCATCTTTCACATGGATTGCAATTGAATGTGACCAGTAGCTTCTGATTAACCGGATCAATGACCTGTGAGTTAACCGTGTAGCATTCACACTCAATTAGAGGGTATTTTGAAAAAAAGAAAGAAGCGTGCTGATTTTCTATCGATACAAAGACATTGGTTCTTAAACATGTATCGTCGCATCGATAATTATGAGTCTTTTCCAACAGGGAAAGTTGCATTGATGTGACTGAGGGACCGCTAAAGTACGCTTTAATTTCCTGTTGCCCCAAATACTCAATGTACATCACTGCAATAGTAATATGCTTTGGTTGTTACTAGTACAGCCTTGACTACACTATTTAAGGAGTCTATATTCGTGTTGATGTTTTATTGCTGTCATCTTCCAGGGATTTATAGGAACAATGGTTACTTATATACATGTACAGTTTGTTTGGTGTCGCAGAGAAGCTAATATGTGTGCTCATGTCTTAGCTAGGGCTGGGTGTAATGTGCCTGATTCAGAAGTGTGGATGGAGTCTCATCCTCCAATGCTAGATCAGTTGTTATGTAAAGACCTGATGTATCTTTGTTGATATGAATAGAATCCCAGCTCATTCTCAAAAAAAAAGAATACAATTTAATTTAGCCATGTGTGAATGTGAACTATCCTGTTGCTACTTATATCCGGTTGTAGAATTGCTGGCTTGTGTATGTTGTCCAGCCAGCAGTTGCTGGCTGTGTTTGTGCCTTTTTAGGCCATTTTGTGCAGGTTTTTTCTTTTTGAGCTGCCAATGTTTCGCCGGGATGTTGATTCATTTCTGTCCCGACGAATTTCTGGCACTCCTAGGCATAGAAATATAGGGGAGGTGCTGCCAAATTTTTCCTAGGAATTTTTGTGCTAATTAGTTCCATTTAATTGTGTGTTTAGATATGTCGGGGGAGCCGGGCCCTTCTAGCAGCAAGAAGCCATTTTGGGAGCAGCTAGCGGAACTGGAATCCCAAGAGGACCCGGAATTCATTCCGCGGGACGACGAGATGGAGGACGACGAGGATAGCTCGTCTTCCGATGGTATTGAGGAGACCGGGAACGACGATGGTGACGCCACTAACACGGATGGCGGCGGTGAAGCTACTACGGACGATGGTAGCCAACCGAAACCGAAGAAGGCCCGGAAGAATCGGACCCCCATCGTGGTCGACACCACCAAAAGGTCCATCTTCACAAGAGTGAACAATATAGGGGCGCCTCAGGAGCCGGAGGAGTTTGTCACGGGTTACGTAAACCAACTCGCTGCAATCCTCCGGAACACCGTCACCATCAACACGGAGAACCTGAAGGGCGAAGAGAACAGGGGTTTCCTGATTCAGCTCTTCCGGAAGCTGCACCAAAGATATGCGTTCCCGTGTGATGAAAATGGGGCAGAGCAGTACAACAATGACAAACTCAAAGGGAATCTGGTGAACAAGTACGTCATTAGGAAGTTCACGAAGGCCTTGTCGAATTGGAAGGCCCGGGTGAAGAAGCTGATTGTCGAGGACAAGCTAAGTTACTCGGAGCTCATCAAGAAGGAGCCTCTGGTCAAGGAAGAAGACTACAATCATTTCAAGGCCAGATGTAACTCCGCCGTGGGCAAGGCCAAACGTTTGAGGGGCAAGGAGTTGAGAGCCCTGAACATTGGTACCCACCATCTCGGCTCCGGCGGTTATAGAGCCGCGAAGCCCAAATGGGACAAGGAGGGACGCCGCTGCTCGTGAAAGGGGGGAGACACCTCCCTTTGACGACATAAAGGAGGAGCAGGCAAAGAACTTTGTAAGGGCCCGGTTTAAAAAGCCGAGAGGGTCCGCTGAGTATTCCTCGGAGCCCGCCGGTCCCTTCTCTTCGAAGGTGAAAGACTTCATGAGTAACTATGTAAGTAGTTTGCATGCAAGTCGATTAATTGATTGCGTTCATGATTAATCAATGAAGTCTAGTTTTCTGATCAAATGCTTCGTGTTCCTTGTGCGTAGGAAGCGGAGTGTAGGACCTCCTCATCCCAGGGCGGGTCGACGCCCGTCGCCAAGTGGGACAACACTTTTAACAGGGCGCTGAACAAGACCAAGAATGTCGATCCCCTGGCGGCCCCGTCGTCGGCTGGTCGTGTGGTGGGCTATGGCGGCCTTACATGGTCCGAGTACTATGGCCAAGAGCGGAAGGGATCCAAGACCGATGTGAAAAACCTAAGGGAACGGGTGGACGCCATTCCCTCTATAGTCCAACAAGCCGTGAACCAGGCTGTGTCGGCTGCCGAGATAAAGTTCCAAGAACGAGTCTCACAAGTCCAGTCACAAGTGAACGAGAAGCTCAACACCATCCTTCCCGTCTACATGGAGAAGTACATCAAGTGGGAGAAGGGTGGTAGACGGGGGCCGCCACCGGTTGCCAACGTCGACAGCGCCCAATCGGAAAACGTGGCGCGGCCGGAGGCGCTTCTTACTCCTCCAGCTCCGGAGCTTAACTTGCCGGCCCGCACCGCCGTGGCAACAGGCAGCCACTCAGCCGCCACTTGCGCGCCCAACAAGCCTGTCGTCGGCGGCGCCTCGACATTGGCCGAGTTCGACGCCCTCAAGGTAACTAATTAATTAGCTGGGAGAGTCTCAACCACATGACCGACTAATGACTTGATATCCGTTTTACTGACGCCCCGCCTACATGTCTTTCGCAGGAAGACACTCCTTGCACCCTAATGCACTGGGTGGGCGGCCAGTTGAAGGATGTTTGCCAAGGGTAGTATCGTTCAGCCGGAGAGCCGCGCATGGCACAATGGCACAATGGACCCCGGCAATATGAGGGTCAAATACACTATGGTGCTTCCGGGCTACGAGCAAGTGGAGCCTCCCTCTCAACCGGCTGGATGGGACGATGATGACCCGCCGGCGGTCCTCAGTACCGCCTTCGGCTACATGTTCCAATGGCCGAAGAGCCAGATCCGTTTGGGGACGGAGGACCAGCACAACATCACCCCAGAGGCAACACGTCCACCACATGATGAGGCAGCACATCAAGCACAACCTGATGAAGACTTTGAGATGGCGGACTTGGACAACATGGCACAGGATCCCGACGATGGAGACAATGACCCGTACTTCGGCGACCAGTTCATTAACACAAGGTTTTCAGATTATTATGAGCCGGCACTATCAGGCATGCATGATCAAGTTGCCGAGACCCAACCAGCACCGGCGAAACCCCCTTGCCAGGTGCGTCTCTTCCGAAATAGTCAGGAGACGCCGCCACCCCGCCCCCTTCACCGAGCCTCCGAGGCCAGCAGTTCCTATGAGCACCCTCAAGAAGGCAGTCGGTGAGGTGAACGCGGCCGCCGTGCCCAACGCCGTGAAGGGCAAGAAGCAAGGTGGTCGCAGAAGGAAGGCTAAGGGTGACCGGGGCCAGGAACAAATTCCTGTTTACCGGGCTAAGGACGGCCCTGTGGGAGAAGCTTCCAGGAGTAAGCATCACGTGGCTGGTACGCCGATGATGCCTCCATCGATGCTCGACGTCGCAGGCCCGCATATGCGCAATCTTCATCATAGCTGTCTACATGTCGAGGAGCGCCGCCTTCGAGAGAACGATCAGTCGTACATGGTTTACAGGGCTAAGGTGCCTTCTGATGTGCCGTGCCTCGTCAGTGTACCCCCCGGGGATATCTTCTACTTGCGGCATACCGACATCTTCGACATGTTTGAACGGGTTCCGGCTGCATGATACCCTGGTCCGGCTGTTCTCCCTGAATATGGCCATGCAGATCATACGAGACAACATCCCGGCATCCAGATAGTGGACCCCTTCTTCATGCGTGACGCCTTCCTGAGATCTCAGCCTTCATGGAACAATACTCAGACAAGGATGTGATTCTCCTTCCCTACCATCCCATCACGGCCGGTGATCGGACAGGCTGCGTGCTCATATACTTAGACGTGAAAGACTCAACAGCCGTGTACCTCGACTCTAACAGTGCTATCCGGAAGGACTACTCCACTATCAGGAGAATTCTTGATGGTGCTCTCACCGGCTACGTCGCAGCGGGAGGCGTCAAACCAAGAACACCACGTCTGAAGTTCGGCGCGCACATGTTCCGCCACACGATGCAGTTCCCCTGCGTCAAGCAGCCGCCTGGCAGCGAGAAGGATGCCTTCTACGTCATCCACCACATGAAGGCGTTCTTCCAGGAACAGGAGAACCGCACGCTGCCATCTGACCTCAAGAGGTGGGCTGAAGATCTAGCAGAAATACAGGATCGCAACCTCAGGCAGAACTTCTTCAACATCCAGGAGGAGCTCGCGACAATCGTGCACCAGGAAGTCATGAGGCGGGGGGGGGGGGGCGCCTTCAGTATCGCCTATACACCGCCCAACAAGGAGATAGACGCAGAGTTAGCGCGGCAGGGCGACGGCAGGTCATTCATGCAGATGGCGAAGAATCGGTCGGGCTTCATCAATGTCCCCTCGAAGAAGTCTTGATGATGCCATGATGTTTACCTATCTAGCTAGCTGTTAGTTCCGAACTATATCCACGATGTCCTTGTGTGTTGTAAACCCTATCCCTATGTTTACTTGCCTAGCAAACTCTAGTGTGTTTCGTCAAACCGTTGAAACCTGATTGTGAGCGACGCTATCTAGTTATTTGTGTGTTATGAACTATTTCAATGCCTTGGTCATGTTGCTTTTATTCGTTAGTTGCCGTCGTTTGCGTTTTGAAATGCCGATGATTAAAACGCGTTGTGGCACAATGTGTGTGATTATACACTGACGATCTGGTGTGCCTTGTGATATGTACAAAGACGAGTCGTTATGCATCTAACTTGGCACACCAGATCCGTCAGCGGCATTGTCATTTCCGTGTCCAACCTAAGTATATATGAGGCATGCTCTATTTTTTGAGTTGGCTCTTTTCTTGATAACAAGTGCCGATGATTAGAACGTGTTGTGGCACTATGCGTGTGACTAGGCTCGCTGTTCGATCTTGTGTGGCAACTAGACTAGTAATTTGGGCATATACTCTACTTGCTGCACAAGATCGAATAGCGAGTCTGGTCATTTTCCGTGCCCAACCAAAGTATGAGGCACGAATCCAAGTCATTCTTGGGTTGCTTTCTTTGTCTTCTCTTCGAGTTGCCTCTTTTATTGACAAGTGTGTGTCTGTGTCTTTTTTTCCGGGTCTTTCTTTGAAACGCCGATGATTAGAACGTGGTCTCTTACATGTTGTTGCAACCATATATATGCATGATTCTATCTTGTGAACTGCTAGCTATTGTTTCCCACTGACATAACTAATATCATCTTTCTTGTGTGTGGTAGGAGATGGCGAAGAAGTGCTATGTTGTTTACATAGGTGCTGTTCCAGGAGTGTACGACGAGTGGAAAACACTGCCAACAAAACCAAGTGAACGGTTCCCGGGCAACCTCTACCAAGGCTACGAGAGTAGAGCGGTGGCGGAAGCTATGTGGAGACAACACCGGAGGGAGAAGAACCGGGTGAGGAACTTCGTCATCGTCATCACCATCACCTTGCTCTTGGTGGTTGTGGTATTCTCTACTGCCTACTAGTTTCAATGTTATTGTAATGAGATGGTGAAAATCATGTACTCGGTCTCGAGAGATATGTGGACATGGCACATGTAGATGTGATGGATATGTGATACTTGTTGATGATGATCTACTATTTGATGGATGTGTAGTTTTATCCATATTTTGGTCCATTGGACCCTTTTATATATATCTGTGACATATACTGTGAATATACTGTGAATATACTGCGGAATACCTGTATACTGTACAGTATACAGGTATTTTATTTTTAATTTCGAAAATGATATCAGAGGCGCATATTGGAGGTCATAGGAGGCGCATATGCCACATATATGCGAGGCGCATCACCGAGCTATGCGAGGCGCACCCTATATGCGCCTCTGCTAATCTGAATAGGCGAGGCGCATATCAGTATGCGCCTCCGATATACCTATAGGAGGCGCATATTGATATGCGCCTCGCATAAGGCAAATACCCGAGGCGCATATCATATGCGCCTCCGGTAAAAAATACCAGAGGCGTGGACATAGAGGCGCATATGATATGCGCCTCGGATGGGCAAAGTGGTGCGCCTCGGCTAGGGTTTTCCCTAGTAGTGGTAAGCGATGACTTGACGGTTTTGCATGAGGACTCCGCCTAGTCCTTGGAGAGAGGCATCACATAAGACTTGGAAAGGCTTGGAGGTATCAGGTGCTACTAGGACAGGAGTAGTGGTGAGCTTTTTCTTTATGAGCTGGAAGCTCTTCGCATGCGGGACTCCAGATGAATTTCTTGTCTTTCTTGAGGAATTCGGTGAGAGGCTTGTGATTTTGGAGAAGTTTTCGATATAGCGGCGACAGTAGCCGCCATACCTAGGAGGCTTCTGAGTTCTTGACTGTTCTGGGAGTGGGCCAGTCGAGAATTGCTTGGACTCTTTCTGGGTTAACAGCGGTGCCTTCTCCAGAGATGAGGTGCCCAAGATAGGTGACTTCAGGAAGCCAGAACTCGCACTTGGAGAACTTGGCATAGAGACGTTGTTCTCGGAGTTTTGTGAGGATGAGGCGTAGATGTTCAGCATGCTCTTCTTTGGACTTGGAGTAGATGAGGATATCGTCGAGATAGACCACCACGAACTTGTCGAGGTACTCCAAGAAGACAGAGTTCATGAGACGAGAGAAAGTTGCTGGAGCATTTGTGAGACCGAAAGACATGACGGTGTACTCGTAGAGACCGTAGCGAGTGGTGAAGGCTGTTTTAGGAATGTCTTCTTTCCTGATTTTTATTTGGTGATAACCCATTCTTAGGTCCATTTTAGAGAAGACCTTTGCACCGGCAAGTTGATCGAAGAGATCATTTATTCGAGAAGAGGATTTTTTTTTTTTGTGCGGAGGTTGACAGGACGATAGTCGATGACAAGACGACTTGTTTTTCCTTCTTCTTCACCAAGATGGTGGGGCATCCCCACGGAGACGAACTTGGCTGGATATAGCCTTTGCTTTCCAGGTCCTCGAGCTGTTTCTTGAGCTCGATCAGTTCAGGGGGACCCATTTGTAAGGCCTTTTGGAGATAGGAGCGGTGCCTGGTTCAAGCTCGATGACGAATTCAACAGCTCTGTTGGGTGGCATGCCCGGGAGTTCCTCCGAAAAAACATCAGGAAAGTCACAAACAACTGGATACTTTTGGATTGCTTGGAGAGGATCGACGTTTAGAGCAAAGAGTTGGACAGAAGGTGGAGAGTTTGGAGAATAGACTATCTGGCCAGAGGGGTGAGAAAGAGTGACCGTCTTCGTGGCACAGTCGATCTGGCTTTATTGGCCTTCAACCAGTTCATGCCTAGAATGACGTCGATGTCTGAATTTCTGAGGACTATGAGGGAAGCAAGGAACAAGTGACCTCCGATGAGAATTTCGTTGCCATGGCTTATTTGGAAGATAGCATTAGAGCTCCGGAGAGTGGACCTTTAAATTTGTTCCCAAGGGGTCAAGAGATAACCCACTTTCATGAGCAAACTTGAACGACACGAAAGAATGGGAAGCACCAGTATCGAACAAAACTTTAGCATCAACTGTGTTTACTAAGAGTGTACCGAGGACAACTTCTGGAGCTTCCTAAGCTGCATTTGCGTTGAGGTGGTTGACCCGGCTGCACGTCCCTGAGGCCTAGTGTTGGTGTTGAGAGGCCTCTGCGGGGGAGGGCACGCACCATCGCCTGAGTCGGAGCAGGGCGAGGCTGCGGTGGTGGAGGAAGCAGGTTCTGCGGGCACTAAGGTGAGATGTGGCCCTCCTGGCACACTTGTAGCAGGTCGGAGCAGGACGAAACCTCGGCCTTGGTGGTGCCGCGATGGTCCTGGGAGCAGGGGTTGGCGGGCGTGGAGCAGACCCTGGAGTAACCGGAACGTAGGAGCCACGTGCAAGGGCACTGTTGNAAAAAAAAATTACAAGTGGTGCCCTGCATGTCCACGAACGGTGCCTGCAGAAAAATGCATAGGGTGCGCAACCTCATCCAGGGACGGTGCCCGAGCTCGACTAGCTGTTCTCGTGCGTCCTGCTCGAGATCGAGCAGCCGCCATCCTGCTCCTCTCAGCCTGAAGGCGGCGGTCCATGGTGAAGTCGGGCGGCGAGATCACGGCTCGATCCATGGGCGTTGACCTCGCTGGAGAAGGGAGCCGGCGAGCTCGGAGGTTGCGGACGGTGCCGTGGCGGAGGTGGAGCTCGATGCGTAGGGAGGAAGAAAGAAGCAACCGGACTGGCGCCTCCTCGACGCCCGTGACCGGCGCCTCCTTGATGCCCGCCCGCGACTGGCGCCTCGACCGACGCCCGCGACCGGTTGCTCGCCTCCAGCCGGGCCGAGCCGAGAGCGGCCATCGCCATCGGAAGTCGGAGTCGATCCCGGCATGCTCTAGCGCCGGTGGATTCCAGGCCAGGCCTCGCGGTCGGAGATCTTCCCGATGCGGCCACCCACAACTCCTCCATCCGCGGACCGCCATGGCAGCCCAGATCTTCCCGACGAGGCCGCCCACGACTCCTCCATCCGCGGACCGACGTGGCCGCCCAGATCTCGACGTCCAGAACCGCGGACCGCCATAGCCATGGAGATGCGATGCGACCCGCCCTCCCCGCGCCTCAAGCTTAGTAGTGTCTGCCCACCACTACTCTACCCGACGCCATGATCTGTATGAAAGCTAGATTGGGGATCTGGATTGCTCCTCTTTTCAGGGCTGAAAAAGGGGAGAAATAAGAGGGTGTGGCCACGGAGGGGATCGATCGAGGGGACCATGTGGTGGGTAGGGGTCACGGGAGAGAATCGTGGGTTGGTGGGTCACGGGCACGGGAGAGAGATATTTTACGATATAGTCTGAGTGGGTGGGCAGCATCACAAGCGGCTAGCTAGTTGGCTGCCACGCTCGCAGACCTAGGGTCTGCCACATGTTTAGAATCCGGGACCAAACCAGCTTAAAGAGGAAATAATGAGAGCCCGATGGAAAATGACCAAATGAAAAGAGGAAAGTTTTTGTCCAGCTCCAGGTTCAGATCCCCAAGGCATATGTGCGGCTGTGATCGGTGTGACTGCAGTCACTACGAGATAGGAATGCTTTTCACTATATATATATATATATATATTTGTTTTGCGGTTGACATTCATAGCCTGATGGAGATCTTCTAGTTTTAGTTTTACTTATATCATATGGATTTGAATGTACAAAAGTGGATGGCTCTTACCATGGACTTGACAATATTTATTTCTCTAACATCTAAGATAGAACAAAGCAATTTGTGGGTCTCTCCAAGATAGAACAAAGGGACCCCTCCTTGTATAGTAGTAGTAGTCTAGCAGTACTTATTAGTTTCTAGGTTTTGCTTCCATGGAGTTTGTGAAAGTGCATGGTTGCTCCCATGCATGGTTTTGGTAATTAATGACAATCTCTATGGACTAATGTTTGCATTGAGCTATATTCATAGGTGTGTCCATTTGAGTTGCTTGATCTCCATTTGTTGGAGTCAAAGCTAAGGGAAGAAAAGTTTGTGTTGATCAAGGCTTTGTGCGGGTTGATCAAGGCCAAGTGAAGTTATGCCGAAGAGTGCGTCTCCCATCTTGGTGTATGGGGGAGCGTCATGTGAATCTTCACCGAAGCGCAATCGAGTAAGGTGGTGCATCTTGAGGAGATGAAGATCGTCTTCATCGACCTCAAGTGGATTAATGCGCAAGGCAAAGGTATGATCTTAATAGGGTTTCTATTTTACCGGTCTCATGTTGTTTAGTGAGAGACCGGATTATAGGATAGATAACCGTACTATCAAGAGGGTCTCTCGACCGAGTATCATGATCGTATCGTCGTAGAGAGCACAAACCTTTGCATACATGCAATCATCTTTATTGATTCTTATTTGTCTCTTATCGTGGTGTGGTCTTGGTGCTTGTCGTGCTTGTCATGACAAAGCTAAGTTCACCGAAAACGATTTTCATATGCCCCCCGGAAATATCCGGCCCAAATTTCCGGCCCAAATATCCGGACCATGTCCAGAGAGTTCCCAGGGCGTCCGGGTCGCTCCGGGGGGTCCGGAAATTCCGGGGTAAGTGCCGGAAATTCCGGCCCGCGCAGTAAAAACTGCCCCCAATGGTTGGATTTGGTGGGGACCTATTTAAGGGGTCTTCTTCGCCAATGGTTCCCAAGTTTTGGAAGCTTCTCTCACTCCTCCATTGTTGACCTCCAAAGTTTTGATTCCTCTCAATCCCTCCAATGATTCTTGCCCAAATTTAGGGTTTCAAGAGAGGAGATCTAGATCTACACTTCCACCAAACCAAATCTCCTCTAAGTGAGGGGAACTTCTGGGATCTAGATTTGGGGTTGCCTTTGTGTTCATCCCCTTTGTTCTTTCTCTCTTATTCCCTCCAAAGCATTAGTTGCTTTGGTTGGAATTTGGGAGTGAAGGACTTGAGCACTTTGTGTGCTCTTGCCTTTTTTGCATTCGTTGCATCGGGTTGCTCTCTCCACGGTGATACGTGAAGTTGAAGGTTGAGAAGCTTGTTACTCTTGGGTGCATTGTGTTCCCAAGAGCTTGTTGCCACTTGGGTGCATTGTGTACCCTAGACGGTTGAAGGTGCCGCGAAGACTTGAAGTTGTGAAGCTTCGGCATGAGTTTGGGAGCCCCCAATTGAGTTGTGGGTGTGTGCCCCAAGAAGAGTTGTAAAGGGCTCCGGAATCCGCCTCGAAGGATTCCGATATTGGAAGGTGAACCAATCCCTTGGGTGAGGTTCATCGGAGAATAGGGCGAGGCCTTTGTGGCATCTTGATTAGGCCTCTTGTGGCGAGCTCACACCCCTCCAACGAGACGTACTCCCTTAACAAGGAGGAACTCTGGAATACATCCTCGTCTCCGCGTACCTCGGTTATCTCTATACCCGAGCTTTTACTTATGCAAATTTACATTGTGATAGCCATCGTGCTTGAAGTCTATATCTAGCTATCACCTTGTTGCTTGCCTTGTTTAGCATAGGTTGGTGGTGCACATAGGTGAACCTAGTTTTAGGTTGTTGGCTTGTTAATTTAAACACATAGTTTTTATTCCGCAATTATCAAGCCCCTAATTAGAAAAAGTTTTAATCGCCTATTCACCCCCCCTCTAGGCGACATCTTGGGCATAGTTGTTCTTTCAGTTGGCTATATGCCCAAGTGGAGCCATTCTTCGTCGTTCCCGAGCAGTGGCTGGAGAAGCCTCCTTATGCTGATCTGCTGGTGCTCTGCCAAATAAGCTCGAAGATCCCCCACATCTGGAGAGGATTTGGCTCTCCTCTCTCATCCCTCTTCAGGCCTTTATGGTGGAGGAAGAGGAGGCGTGGAGGAGGAGATTTTGGGGACTTCGAATCCTATCTTATCCGATGCACGGTTTATCAAGCTGGTCTTCATCTCGCCGCTAGCTCCTTTGATCGAAAGACGGTCGTCTGGAGCTCCGGCGTTAGCTAGGCCGACTCATCTTCTTCTTCCCGGCCCGCATGCCTAATGGGAGGCAGTCAACTTCTTCGAGGAGGCTACATCACCGCCCGGTAAGCCTTGTGCTTGCCACGGTTGCGTTGCGGTGGCAACCGTCTCATCCCAAGCTAGTGGTTTGTCCCTGGTGGCGATGCAGCGAATCCTGGATCAATGGCAAGTCAAACGCTCAAAGTGCTCTTTCGCTCAACGCCAGTTATCCTATTTGGGCCATACTATCAGCCAGCATGGGGTTGCCACTGAAACCCCAAAAATTAAGAACATTGCCAACTGGTCTTCTCCGCAATCAGTCAAAGAAGTCCGCAGCTTCTTAGGTTCGCCATTTCGGCATCGTTGCGAATCCCGCGAGAAGGCGTAGAGGGACCAGATTCCAATCTATCTTTGTGTCCTGGGGTTCTTTCTACAGTTTATCTTGGCTGAGTTGTAATTTCTTTTATCTTTTGGACCTGGATGTAAACTGTACTCGTTTGACAATAATACTCTTCCCATGTTCAATTTTTTTTTTTTACTGCTGCACACGGCAGTAGTACCAGCAGCCGACACGAGTCAGACGACCCGTGCTCCTGTTCGTTTATCCGGCCCAGCGGGAGTGGCCGATTCTACCGCGTCTCCGGTCCAGCACGTGTACACGAGACGAAGCCCCACGAGGCCACGACACGAAGCCGCCGCCGGCGCGGCCAGCGGAAACAAACCCCGACGCGGTCGCGGCCCGTCCGTTCTTCTTCCCCAACCCCGCCGCGTCCTGCCTTTTACCTTTTCCACGCACGCTAATTTAATCCGCTCGCCCGCCCTCCCCCCTGCTCAGCTCAGCTCCTACTCCCGCCGCCGCCTGACAAACTCGCGGATGACGGCCGCCGCCCTCTCCCTCCAATGACCCCCGCCGCCACCGTCCTCCAGCTCGCGGCGCCGCTCCTCCTCCTCCTACTCCTGCTGCTGCCCGCGGCGCCCGCCTCCGCCGCCACGCTCGCCGTCGCGGGGGGCTCCACCGTCTGCGGCGTCGCCGCCGACAACGGCACCGTCTACTGCGTCGACCTCGCCACCAACGCCTCCTCCTCCTCGTATTCCTCCCCCGTCGCGCCGTCCCTCGTCTTCTCCCGCGTCTCCGGCGGCGCGGGCTTCCTCTGCGGGCTCGGCTCCGGCGGCGGCGACGCCTCCGTGCTCCTCTGCTGGCCGCCCGCCGCGCCGGGCCAGCTCAGGCGGGTGTACCGTGGCGCGGCGCCGCTCGCGGACCTCGCCGTCGGGGACGACCACGTCGCCGCCTACGACGCGCAGGCCGCGGGATCCGATGGTGGCGAGGCTCCGGCCGCTTCCCGGCTCAGCTGGTCCCGGGCTCCTTCCGCGACCTCGTCTCCGGCGACGGGTTCACCTGCGCGGTGAAGGTCACCAGCTCTTCCTCCTCCTCATCCAAGGTCCGCTGCTGGGGACCAAAGGGTAGCGCCGTGCAGTCCGCCTTCGCGAACGCCTCCTCCGTGTCCTCCCTCGCGGCCGGCGGCTCCCGCGCGTGCGGCGTGGACTCGACCTCCGGCCAGGTCCTCTGCTCCGGCCAGTCCGGCGCGGGCGCGCTCGCGCAGACCGGCCTGTACCCGCACGGGCTGGCCGTCGGCGACTCCCACGCCTGCGGCCTCCGCCGGCCCAACCACACCGCCGTCTGCTGGAGCCTCGCTGGGCCCACCCCGACCGTGTACTACCCGGCCCCCGACACGGCCTTCGAGTTCCTCGTCGCGGGCGGCAACCTCACCTGCGGCCTCGTCACCTACAACTACACCGTGCTCTGCTGGTCGGCGTCGTCGGCGGACAACGCGGCGGTGCAGCTGTCGTCGCTGCCGACGGTTCTCCCCGGCACCTGCGTCCCCGACGTGTCCTCGTGCGAGTGCGGCATCTTCCCGCAGTCTGGCGAGCTCTGCGCGGGCGCGGGCTCGAGCGGCAGCGTGATCTGCAACTGGCTCTGCGATATCTCGCCGCCGCCCCCGCCGCTAACACCCGCGTCGCCTCCACAGCCGTCCCTTTCAGCGGCTTCGAAGCGCGTGTCCAAAGGCTGGATCGCGTTCGCCGCCGTCGGCGCGGTGGGCGCCTTCATCGGCCTCTGCTCCGTCGTCTACTGCTTCGTCTTCGGCTTCTGCAGCCACAAGAGGATCCACAACTCCGTCCAGCCCAACCTCGCTGCCGGAGGCGCCGGAAACGCCCCCGCCGCGGCCGATAACGTTGTCGGCGCTGGCAGCGTCGCCGTCGGCGCGAGCCCCTACGGGTCGCCGAACGGGTCGCGCGCGCTCGGCTTCCTGCTCCGGCGGCAGCTCTCGCGCGCCATGACGCGGCAGCGCAGCGGGCCGTCGTCCTTCAAGGAGCAGACCGAGGAGTACACCTTCGCGCAGCTAGCGGCGGCGACGAACGGCTTCGCGCCGGAGGCCAAGATCGGCGAAGGCAGCTTCGGCACGGTGTACCGCGGCAAGCTCCCCGACGGGCGCGAGGTGGCCATCAAGCGCGGCGAGTCGTCGTCGTCGACGGCGCGCAAGTTCCAGGAGAAGGAGAGCGCGTTCCGGTCGGAGCTGGCCTTCCTGTCGCGGCTCCACCACAAGCACCTCGTGGGCCTCGTGGGGTACTGCGAGGAGGACGACGAGCGGCTGCTGGTGTACGAGTACATGAAGAACGGCGCGCTCTACGACCACCTCCACCCCAAGATAAGCGCCGACGCGGCGGCGGCGTCGTCGCCGGTGCTGTCGTCGTGGAAGCTGCGCATCAAGATCCTGCTGGACGCGTCGCGGGGCATCGAGTACCTGCACTCGTACGCCGTGCCGCCCATCATCCACCGCGACATCAAGTCGTCCAACATCCTGCTGGACGGCAGCTGGGTGGCGCGCGTGTCGGACTTCGGGCTCTCGCTGCTCGGCCCGTCGCCGGAGCCAGTCGACGATTCAGCGTCGGGGGCGCCACCGGCGCAGTCGCAGCAGCAGCAGCACCTGACGATGAAGGCGGCGGGCACGGTGGGGTACATGGACCCGGAGTACTACGGGATGCACCACCTGACGGTGAAGAGCGACGTGTACGGGTTCGGCGTGGTGATGCTGGAGGCGCTGACGGGGAAGCGCGCCATCTTCAGGGAGGCGGCGGAGGGCGGCGGCGGGGAGCCCGTGAGCGTGGTGGACTACGCGCAGCCGAGCGTGGTGGCCGGGGAGCTGGGCAAGGTGCTGGACGGGCGCGCGCCGGAGCCGACCCCGAACGAGGCCGAGGCCGTGGAGCTGGTGGCGTACACCGCCGTGCACTGCGTGCGGCTGGAGGGCAAGGACCGGCCGTCGATGGCCGACATCGTCGCCAACCTCGAGACGGCGTTCGCGTTCTGCGAGGGGAGTCCGGAGGGCGGCGGCGGCCGGGAGGGCCGCGCCACCAGCGGATCAGGGTTCAGGAACAGCTCCTCCAGCCTCTCCATGACCGGGTCCATGGAACTGTCGGGGAGGATCGGTGATTAATTAGATTTAATTTTAGGTCTATTCTTGTTTTGAAATTTGGTTCGGGAGTTTCGTTCAAATTGTGATTAGCCCGGGAAGGAAGCAAATGTTCGAATGTGTTGGTTAGTTCATTTTTTGGGGGTAGAATGGAGTTGGAGATTCCTGTGTGTGGCATCTCATCTCATCTTATCTCATCTCACACAGTTTGGTTCTTGGTGAGTGTACATGATCTCGATGAGAAATTTTCCAGATTCTCAGCAATGCTCTGCTTTCGACTGTCCACATTTCCAACACGGTTTGTTAGCTTTCTCTCGATGATAATTCCAGCAGAATCATTGCGTTCCAAAGGCCCGCCTTGAGAATCCTTTCTGGAAGAATCTTTTATCATCATGGACCAGGACTTTCCAAGTTTGAACAAATCAAGTGTTATCTTTACGTTTTCCGGTGGTCTCCGGTCCAAGTTTTTTGAGCGTGGAGTGGTCAAAACTCCAACGCGTCGCTGGGAAGTTGTTCGGAACTTGGGAGCAGTTTGGTGTGAAACCGGTCTACCACGACAAGTGTAGTACGTACGACAAGGTCGTTCTCGCCGTGCGTTTCATACCCGTTTTGGCCGCGCCGATCGTCCCGTGCTCCTCTCTCTCTTCCTGGCGTTGTCAACCGGCCATCTATTTCATCTACAGAGCCGTAAACCGCAGACAATTCCACGCATTGTACTAGTAGTATTATTATTTTCGGAGCAGTATCAGTCTTGGTCTTGTACTGAATTATTCGTTGAACATAAATTGCAAAAAAAAAAAGGAATTAGTTGACTCTACTCACAAACTTGACACTCAAAATTTCCTAAGAAACTGGCACAGTGGCAGTCCAGTGAAGACAGGAACTGGAAAATTAGTAAGACGTTGCAGCAAATTAGCAACAAAAAAAAGGCCAGTAACGAATAAAAGTAATGATGAAAATCCATTTTTAAACCAGGTAATTTTGAAAAAACATAAAAACGACGAAAAGTTAATCGGAAGACCCTAGATTATATTTGAAGTGGAAAATTTAGGAGAGCGGAAACGAAATTTAACGACGTTAATGAAGAAGCCAGAAACATTGTGTTTCTCCGGAAATGTTCTTAGAGTGTTTTTTTATTTTATATGTAATCACTTTTAATTTGAGAGGGAACTTATGTTTCATTTTCTTTCAATCGTAAACCGCAGGCAACAAAATTAGAACATTGAAGTCATATTAGAAAATAGTATTCAATGGTATATTTTGAATGTCACGATGACTCATTTATTTTAGTCTAATTGATGGTTGAATTTAA
Organism: Puccinellia tenuiflora; assembly: GCA_012064385.1. Taxonomy (NCBI): domain Eukaryota; kingdom Viridiplantae; phylum Streptophyta; class Magnoliopsida; order Poales; family Poaceae; genus Puccinellia; species Puccinellia tenuiflora. The sequence continues at coordinate 611,596 of QRDG01002094.1, forward strand.
ATCATGAAGTAGTACATAAAAAGTATGAAACAAATAAAAAAAGAAAATATAAAATATATGATCAGTCGGTGATTTTGAGACAAAATAATGGAATTGCACATTTTTTTAAATCGAAGAATTTAGGAAAGAGGGAAAACAAAATTTACGACCATTAACAAAAAATGCAAAATATTGTGTTCTTTTATGAACGTCCTTGGTGATTATTTTATTTTGATATTGTTTTTTTTATATCAAGGTGTTTATATCCTTTCCAAATGTCGTATTTTCGGCTTTACTCTAAACGTATATTTTCTGAATTGTTAATCTACTTGTTTAAAATAAATATCTAGCAAAAATGTTTTTTATTTTGCCTAATCTTTGAGAAAAAATGCTACATGTTCTTTGAAAACATCTGTTCCCTATATTCTCCTCTTCAAATGATTTTGTTTTTTTGTGTTTTATGGTTCGGAACTGCTACTACATTATTTGTCAAGCTGGTTGTTTTTCAGAAACACCACACAAACACAAACATTCACAACACGGATGAACACTCGCCCGTATGAACAGACACATGCGCACCTTACCCTTATGATCGCCTCTGAGAATGGCAGCTCTCTAGACACGGATCAAACAGCTCGGTCACGAGAGTCTCCGTTCCCAACCACGCTGATAGAAATTCATGCATTATTGTGTCCGTTGTATTGCAAGTACCATAACGAATAGTCTCACAAAACAAGTTGATTGGCCTAATCTAGAAAAGAAAAGGACATCGCCCGCTTGACCTAGGCTTGAGAGTAGCTAGCATGCATGCCGAGACGTCTCAACAATCTGTTTGTCCATATAGGAGAACAAGCTACAAGCATCCGGTCCCATGGTTGGTGAAACGAATCCTTGGTCGTGTCGCGCTCGAGATGATAGCTTCTCCCGTCGTGCCATGCTTCCCATGCATGCTTAACATATTTGCAATGCATGTTGCATGTGAAGTGTTGGGACGGTACCTATCTACCTATCTTTGTCGGCAGTGAAGCAAATAAATGAACTATAGATGATTGTGAGAGTTTTTTCAGCTCCTCTTATTTGGTCTGTTTTAACGGTTATCTATCCTACGTGAGGAGATGAAGAGTCAGCTGATGTTACTCACATCTTTTATGTATGGATGCTCTCGGAGAATTTTGTAGTACTCCCTCTGTTTGTAAATATAAGATGTTTTAATCTTTTATGACCACACATGTAACTAGACTTGTTTTAGTGTAAGATTCAAATGAATCTGCACACTAAGGCTGTGTTTGGATGTTGGTATTCAACCCTGGAATTGAATTGGAGTTGGAATACCAAATCTGAGATGGAAATGAATTGGCCTCCAATTCCAAATCTGTTGTTTGGATGTGTATGGTATTTCCTGTTGGAATCAATTGATGGAACCCAATTCCAATTCCTGTTTGGATGTACAAACTTTGGAATTCGAAGTATTGTTGAGTTTCAATAATATAAAGTTATATACATGGCTGAAACATAGTTGTGTGTATATTGAAAGTTTATATATTATTTTCTGCTCAAAATAACATTAAAATAATTCGAATAAGTTCACAACAACAAGAAAAGAGATAGAAATCATAAAAAATACGTATGCAAAGCATGACATAATATTTTTCAAGTACCAACAACAATTGCAAGATGGATAATTATCATGTCTCTAAAAATAGCACAAGTCGATAGTTGAACAACAAAATACATAGCAGTTCATTACAACAACCACACATGATAGTTTAGGGTCCACACATGATAGTAACCATCAAGGCAAGGTCAAGAGCCATCTCTTCCTTAAGCTCTCCGGCAACGCCATGAGTTAAGGGTACTCCTTCGAAAATCTGCAATTGAAAAAAGAAAAAAAAATCAGAAGTAGCACCAAATCGGGGGTGGGGTTGGGCAGGAAAATAATATGGCCAGGGAGAGGCCAGGTCGGGGGATGCAGGTGGTCGCCTTCCCTCTCAGGCCACCGCAGTTCTCTCTGTCGACGCCGGTGCTTTGCCCCAAGATCTAGGGTTAATAGAAGAGGGGGGATGGCCGGCAGGAGGGATGGGAGGAGTGGATGCGGGGCAGAGAAGCGGAGGGACAGGAGAAGCTCAGTTGGGCGGGGCGGGGCGGGACGGGGCGGGGCGGGACTCACCTGCTTGTCGCCGCCGCGTAGGACTCCATTGCGGGGACGAACGGGAGGAGTCGACAGGGTGAGGGGAGGGAACGGTTCGCTGATGATTCCAATCGATACCGAGGTGGGCAGCTCGGTATTGGCTTCACGGTGCGGACACACGCGGGGCTGGGCCGTACCGTTTCCAGGCCACAATTCCAGATACACCCAAACAGAGGAATTCGGGGGAGGGAATACCAGATGGCCAATTCCAAGGCTGAATACTGACATCCAAACACAGCCTAATAGGTTTTTGTTTGATTTTTGTCGACACATGCGTCTCAAGTCTCAACAGCCGTGTGCATATATTTAACTACAAAGATGGAGAGCCACCTCGGTCCAAAGATAGCCAAGCTAACCATAGATATACAAAGCTAACACTCCACTTATGTTCGTTGTTAATCTTTGAGTGGAATGCATCAACGGTCCCTAAACTTACTGGCTACGTCCGAAACAGTCCTTGAACTCAAAAAATGATCTAATACGGTCCCTAAACTCGCTCAATATATTCGAAATAGAAAATATATACATATACAGATACAAAGATTTGTAAATTTTGGATAAACAAAATAAAGATATGAGTTTTTTTGTTTAAAATATTTTCTGTTTCGAATCTATACAACGACACGTCAGCAAAATACGGGGTGATACAATTTTGGACCGTAGGTGGACATACTACGTGAGTTTAGGGACTGTGTTGAATCATTTTCTGAGTTCAAGGACCATTTCGAACGTAGCCAGTGAGTTTAGTGATTGTAGCTGCATTTCACTCTTAATCTTTTCCTGATTGTCTTCAGCGATGGATCCATGGAGGTATTATTAGTCAAACAAACAAAGTTGATTAGCAGGGCCCTAGATTGATTTATTCAGCTTTGGTTTTCGAGGGCTTCTTTGTAAGTTTGTCCACCGTTTAATGCAGCAGCGGGCCCTTCAGGGTCCTTTCCTTGTTCAAAAAAAAAAAAAAAAACCTCTTGTGTCCTTGTCCTGGCCTGTCCTTTTAGACGGCAAGCACTTTATCTATTCTCAAGGAGTGAGAACGCAAGACCTGAAGGTAGTACATATTTGGCGCCATAGCTTGGATACTGCCGGTATAATAATCTGCCTTTAATTTCCTTGTGATGAGCTTTTGCACAAAGCAAATTTGGTAATTAGGCCAGCGTGTGTGTGCGTGTATATGTGGCGCCAGTGCGGCCGGCTCATTGAAGTCTTATTCGAAAATAGTATTCAATGGTATATTTTGAATGTCACGATGACTCATTTATTTTAATCTAATTGATGGTTGAAGTTAAATCATGAAGTATGAGGACACAACAAAGTTAGAACGGAGTGAGTATATAAAAAGTATGAAACAAATTAGAAAAAACAAGAAAATATAAAATATATGTTAAATCGGTGATTTTGAGACAAAATAATAGGAATTGCACATTCTTAAAATAGAAGAACTTAGGAACGAGGGAAAACAAAATTTACGAACATCCTTGGTGATTATTATATTTTGATATAGTTATTTTTTATATCAAGGTGTTTATATCCTTTTCAAATGTCGTATTTTCGACTTTACTCTAAACATACATTTTCTGAATTGTTAATCTACTTGTTTAAAATAAAAATCTAGGAAAAAAATAGTTGTATATTGTCAAAATAAAAATTAATGCTACATGTTCTCTGAAAACATTTTGTTTCCTATATTCTACTCTTCAAATGATTTTGCCTTTTGTGTTGTATGGTTCGGAACCTCTACCACATTATTGGTTAAGCTGGTTGTTTTTCAAAAACACCATAGAAACGCAAACATTCACAACACGGAGAAACACTCGCCCGTATGAACAGACACATGCGCACCTTACCCTTATGATCGCCTCCGAGAAGGGCAGCCCTTTCGACACGGATCAAACAGCTGGGTCACGACTCACGAGAGTCTCCAATCCCAACCACGCTGATAGAAATTCATGCATTATTGTGTCCTTTCTATTGCAAGTGCCATAACGAATAGTGGCACAACAAGTTGTTTGACCTACTCTAGAAAAGAAAAGGAAACCCCTTGACCTAGGCTCGAGAGTAGCAAGTTGATTGCCAATGAAGACGTTTCAACAATCCGTTTGTCCATACAGGAGAAGAAGAATACAATATATGAGTATATACAGTTAAGCATCCCGTACGTCCTATATATGGTTGGGGTTGGTGAAATGAATCCTATCCTTCATCGTGTCGTCGCGCTCGAGATCGATGACAGCTAGCAGCTTCTCCCGTCGTGCCATGCTCCCCATGCTTAACTATCCGGCCATCATCGATCGAGACCATGCAATGCATGTTGCATGTGAAGTGTTGGAAAAATGCCTACCTTTGTCGGAACTTGGCAGTGAAGCAAGTAAATGAACTACTAGTATAGATGATTGTGAGAGTTTTCTCATCTCCTCCTATTTGCTCTAGAGGTAATTGCAACAGTGGTACAACAACTTGTTCGACATGTGCATTTTCATACAACTTCTTGCAAAGTGTGGTGCGGTGGTACAACAACTTGTCCACCATGTACATTTTCATACAAAACGAACCAGAGGCTGACACGTGTCGTTGTCCATGCTGGAAAATAAGACGGGTCCAACACTTGGCAGACCTGCCACTGCATATCTGTCGGGCACCGGATCCGTCTCATTTTTCAACATGGAAGACAACACATGTTGGCCTCTGGTTCGTTTTGTATGAAAATGCACATGCATGGTGGACAAGTTCTTGTACCACCGCACCCCACTTTGTAAGAAGTTGTATGAAAATGTTGAAACAAGTTATTGTACCACCGGTGCAATTACCTCTTTACTCTATTTTACAGGTTATTATATATCCACTTATCCTAACGAGACAAAGAGTAAGCACATCTTTATATATGGATGCTCTTAGAGAATTTTGTAGTAGGTTTTAGTTCCATTTTTTGTCGATACATGCGTCTCAACAACTGTGTGCACATATTTAACGACAAACATGGAAATCCACCTCGGTCCAAAAAAAAAAAATAGCCAAGCTAACCATAGATATACAAATGCAATGTTCCACTTCTGTTGTTGTTAATGTTTTGTCGATTGTTTTCTAGCGATAGATCCATGGAGGTATGATTAGTCAAACAAAAAAGTTGATTAGCAGGCCCTAGTCTGATTTATTCAGCTTCGGTTTTCCCATCACCAACCTCTTGTGTCATTGTCCTGTCCTTTTAGGCGGCAAGCGCTTTATTTATTCTCAAGGTATACGTGCATGTGAGAACACAGGACCTGAAGGTGTACACATTTGGCGCCATTTTTGATTTGGATGCCGTCACTATAATATAATCTGCCTTTAATTTCCTTGTGATGATCTTTACACAAAGCAAATTGTGGTGTGTGTATGTATGTGGCGCCAGTGCGGTCGACTCGAGGCGGCGGCTAAGATGCTTTCGGCCGAAAGCGTTGCGGTCAAGTTGGCTGGCGCCGGGAAAAGCCGGTCCGCCAAATAATCCAGCCAATTTATTTCGTTGACAGGATTTTACAGGGTGGGGTTGGCGCAGAGTCTTAGAGCAACTCCAGCTCCCCAAAGAGGCCCTTCAGGACACGCTTTTGGAACTTTATTTTCGTCGTCGGGCCATTTTTCATCCAGCGTTGCCAGGCCGAACCCATGGCGTTGGGTTCCGCGTTGAGGAGCCGGCTCAAAGAAAAGTGCGCGAAAGAAAGGGAAAACACGCGAAGGCTCCGGCGGGCCCGCTCTGGTAGCAACTCGACGTTTCGTCGTCCTCGTCGCCTCGTCGCCCGAGTCCGTTTAATGCCCGTCGGTCCGCCGGCCGTCTGCCGTCGCGTCCAATCTGCTAGGCGGCGCACACTCTTCCCGCCTCTTCCTCCGCGTGCCACCTCGGCTTCCCGCCACTCCACCTCGGCTTCCCGCCGCTTCCACGCCGGCCACGTCAAGCTCGAGCCTGGCACCGTGCCGGACTGGTCGGCGCCGCGCGACTACGTCAAGTCGGCGCTGTAGGCGGAGGATGCCAGCGACCCGGAGGACTTTCCCGGCTTGAAGAAGGCGGAGGAGGCCACCTACAACAAGGTCCTCCCGGCGGACCTTGGTTACGCGCTCGAGTGGTCGCGGCGCGAGCACGAGCGCGAGGAGGAGTAGCATCGGCGCCGTGCCATCGACGAGCACCTTCACCTGGAGGCTAAGGCCGCGCGCCGTCGTGCTTACAATGTCATCGTCATCGACAACGACGACGACGACTCCGGGCCGAGCTACCGTCCCAACGACAGAGCAGGCCCCAACGGCACCGCCGGGGACGACGACGACGGCAGCGACTACACCGAGTTCTACCACCGCCTAGGCCTCGAGCCGCCAAAGAACTAGTTTTATTTTGTTTTCTTTAAAATTTCACCGAACTTTGTAAAGATTCGCCCCAGCTGACTCGAGGGGAACCCTAGCGCCCCAACCGCCGGCCACCCCTCCCCAATCTTTCTCCCCCCACCGATGCCAGAGGAGGACGTTCTATGGCGGACGGCGGCGACTACACCGAGTTCTACCGCCGCCTCGGCCTCAAGCCGCCGCCGAACTAGATTTATTTTGTTTGCCTTAAAATTTCACCAAACTTTGTAAAGATTCGCCCCAGCTGACTAGAGGGGAACCCTAGCGCCCCAACCGCCGGCCACCCCTCCCCAACCTTCCTCCCCCCGCCGATGCCGGAGGAGGACGTTCGATGGCGGACGGCGGCGGCTGCAGGGTGTCCCTGGCCGTTTTTCTTTAATAAGCCCTGGCAGTCTTCCCTCTCGCCGTCAACTTCGTTCTCATCAGGATCTACCAGCCTGCTTAGCCACTTCAGAGCACCGGCAACTGCTCGCGAACGTGGGTCTGGTCTACGCGACGCCATGTTGCGACTGAATCGCGTTCGTGGGTACCAGTGAAGTCTGTGGTGTCGTCGGCAATACTTTTGCTGCATATGCAGGGGCGGAACCAGTGGGGGCGAGCTGGGGCCAGGGCTCCCCCCAAGGTTGAAAATTTTGCTTAATACACCTTATTATGTTGTAGATTTAACCACTAAACTGACTCAAATTTAGCTATATGGCCCAAGAGTGATCGTCCTCAAAATCAGTACGTTTAAATGGGCCGACTATCAAGCAAGTCTAGTATTGGTTTGAATTGATGCCTGAGGCCTATCCATCGAGCTTTAAAACCACTATTGGGCTTGAATTATAGGCTTTACTGATAAAATATGATGGCCGCTGAGCTCTCTAGCACAAAGGCATGTTCATATATGCTCACTCCATGTTCAAATGTAGGAATAAAACTCCATGTTGTACTAGAAATGTAACCTCCCAAACGGAGCCTTAGTTCTGCTGTTCATGGTTGTAGTTTTTTGTTCTTTAAAATCAGTCACGAGGTGCGCCTTATCTAATTCGGGAAAGTTGCTAGTTTAAAGTAAAAGAACTTACAAAAACATATTCAAGGATGTTAAATAGACGACTCCTTCAAAGGATGTTAGTAAGTACAGTACTTAAGAATTTAAAAGGAGTGTACTATTGAACTTGGAACTCCACATTAACTCTGGTACCATGTCGTGCTGAAAAAGCTTTCTATTATTGTCCATAGTTTTCATGCTCTGCTAGCATATAACCTTCAGTCATTAATTTCTCTAAAATTACTAGCATGCTGTATTACAAAATACCAAGAAGTTGTGTACATGAGATTCAACAATTCATCTATTTCGCCAAACTTTTTCTTTCTTTTTTATAAACTCGCAACTATTTCCATGATTCCACCGCCTACGCCCTGCACTGCTGACGCCGACGCCAGTCCGCCACCCTTCTCTCGATCTCCCATATGATGCAATGAATTCCATTTGGTTCTGATGTTGATTACTTCCTCGTCCTGGCTCCAGTCCAGCCCGTCAGCTAGCCCCCATCGCCGGCCTCTTCCTGCGTCCAGCTGATGTACTTGTGAGTTCTGATGCTCTAGTCTCTATTATGTTTCATGCTGCTAGGTTATGGCCAAACGCAGTAATTTCCATGACGGTATCCGTGTCCGACTGTGCTTCACAAGTTCACATATGTCTGTCTTGGGATTCCGAGTCCGATCGATGACGCAAGTCCGTTTACGACTTGCTTCCGTGTCCGTGGTGCTTGAGCTTTGCGTCGGTGGTTCTATAAATTGTAGAGAGGACGTACGATCGAGGCCATAGTGTGGCATCGCAAACAAGCTAGCTTCGTGCTTCTGAGTTCGAGTTTTTTCGTCCGCAAGACGCAGCAGTTTGATTGATGATCGATCCGCCTCCGCGGCATGAAGCTTCTTCCGGCCGCCCTCGGTCTCGTCCTCCTCACCATCCTGGTTCTAAACCCCAACAATGGTGCGGAGGCCCGGCCTGCCCCCGCCGGCGGCCATCCTCAGAAGAAGTCGTCGAGCTACTACACCTTCTTCGTCTTCGGAGATGACTTCGCCGACAACGGGAACCTCCCAATAACTGACCCCGTCACCAAGATGTCGCGGCAATGGGCCTACCCGTACGGCTCCTCCTATGTCGACGCCGACGGGAACCCGCGACCAAATACTCCGTCGGGGCGCTTCTCCAACTACAAAATCCAGTCAGATTTCATTGGTAAGTAACTAAGTATATGCGTATATACAGTCTCATACTCCTCATTGTGATTCATGATTAACAGTTCGTATTGCTGTATCTCTATACCTACTTGCAGCGACGATCTTGGGACTCGAGGAAGCACCTCCGCCGCATGCTCTGACGGCGGGGAAGACCTGTGACCCGTCCGGCATGACCTTCGCTCATGGTGGCACCGGCGTGTTCGACACCACGTCGGCACAAAAGGCCCCCACCCTCGCCAAGCAGGTCGACACTTTCAGGAAGATGGTCAAGGACGGGACCATCTCACAGCTACAACTGAGCCGCTCGGTGGCGCTCGTCGCCATCTCCGGCAACGATTACTACGCCACCACCGGTGTCACCGGCCTGACTACCCCGAGCGATGTGAGTAGCAAGCATCAGATCGGTACAAAATTTTGAACAATTAATTTAATTTGTATGTGCATCTTAACTTTTCATGTATATGTGCAGATCAATGCTTACATTGGGAGGGTGACAAAGGAGATTGCGGCCAGTGTGGAGCAGTTGCAAAAACTCGGTGTGCGAAAAATTCTTGTCAACAACTTGCACCCCGTCGGCTGCACGCCGTCGCAAACACGGACCAACAACTACACCGTGTGCGATGTTTTCGGAAACTTGGGTGCATCCGTCCATAACAATAACCTGAAACAGGTGATGGCGGACAAGAAAAATGTTCACGTTGTCGACCTCTACACCGCCTTCGCTAACATTGTGGACAATGTCCCAGGTACATCCATGCATGCATCCACAAGTGCTAACACTATTAATTATATGATTTCTAATGTATAGATTTGATTGTGTGCTTGAGCTTCATATGAACGATTTTTATTTGATGCACATGTAGGTAAAGGCACAGAGTTATCCAAGCAATTCAAGCGCAAGTTGTCGCCGTGTTGTGAGAGTTTCGATTCAAAGGGTTACTGTGGACAACAAGGCGAGTCCTCGGAGCTTCTTTACAACGTGTGCGACAAGTCCAACAAATTCTTCTACTGGGACGACATGCACCCGACACATGCAGGGTGGGAGGCAGTGATGAAGCAGTTAGAAAAGCCACTGAGGGAGTTTGTAGGTCAAGATTAGCTAGCTAGGTTCCATTCTTAATGTTTTCTAGGATTGTAGCTCAGTGAGTTTCGAGTATTATATTGGCTATGGCTTTTGCCAATCCTAAAGTAAATAATGTAGGACTGTGCTACTTAGGGCACGTGCCTCAGATTAGCTTTCCGTGGGCACGGTTCAAAATATGGCTAAGCTTTGCATGCATGCAGCCACGTAGATTCTCTTTAGGTTTCAATTTTTAAAATGTATTATCTCTTAAATCGTAAGTCAAAACATAGATCTGTTTTCACGGTTAGCTTTGTCGCGTCGAAATCTTCGAAAGTAGATCCCATATTGATATGTTTTGACAACTTTTTTTTTCTGAACTTAGTTGCCAGATTATAGTCACTTGGTCACCAGGTATAGTCATGTTGGTCATCAAGTTAAAATCAAATGGTTGCCAGTTTTTTTTTTATTTCGCTACTTACCAATATAAACATTTCCTGATGTTAATTTGATTTTTACGTGTTTAGAGTGGATCGAATAGTTATTCTCTAGACATGTTGATCATTGCTACGAGATAAAATATATAAAAATTATCTGGTAACTGTGTGTTATTTAGATGGCAACTTGTTATCTAGTAAGATGACAACTACAGTACAATAACCTGGCAACTGACAACGGAAAAAAAAGTTCGTCAAAACATATTAAGATGGGATCTTGTTTTAAAGTACTCGTTGAGACGAACCCAACGGTGAAAACGGATCGTGAATTCGATTAACGGTTAAAGAGATAATTAATTTTAAAACTTCGCATTTGGAAAAGATTCCCTACATGCATGATGTCGTTGGTCCCTCCTCCCTTATAGGGAAGATTCTTTATATCCACCCGCCGGACACAAAACTTTTGTAGGACACGGACCCTTAGTAGATTAATCGAATAATGTATATATAAACTATTTTCACTAGTTGAGTGTTCATGTGTTGTCACGGACTAAATTAGTTACAATTTCTCAAACAAGCTGCAGATAAACACAATAATTAGCTATAAAAAGTTCAACTACAATGATATATAGCGAAACTAGTAGACTGGTATACCATGATAAGGAATAGGGGTGGGAACTGATAGCGGATAATCCGAATCATCCGACATTCGTATTCGAGAAATTGAAAATGGAAGTGGTAAATATCCGAATCCGAACAAAATAAAAATGGAAGTGGTACATATCCGAATCCGTTTAAAAAAATACAAAACAAATGTGGTATTGAATTTTGACAGAAGTGTGGATATGGAAATGGATATATCCGTATCCGAATAAGATTATGTTGGTAAATTTTGATAATTCTAGCCCGATATGGGAATTACTCAACCTAAAATAGTAAGAAAGTGATCAAATATATTATTCTATGATTGAAATATAAATGAATGTCTATTATATAGCTATATTTATCACTATTTCATTGTATAGTTGACTCGTTATAAGACACGAGTCTACTATTTTGTTATATTCATTTCCGTTCCGAATTGAGAAAATATCCGATCCGAATTCGTATTCGAGTAACATCCGCTCCGCATTCGTATTCGACAACATCTGAATTCATATCCGTATTCGTTTAAAAAATATGGAAATGGATGTGGGAAGGGCATTATCCGATCCGCATCCGATCCGTTTCCACCCCTTATAAGGAAAGTAATTATCAACGGAGGTAATCGCTGAACCAATAGAGAATAATAATCAGGAAACGGCTTTACAAGGGCGAAGGAGAACTTATTTTACAACGACCAAACTCTGCACTAAAGATAAAAACATATATGGTCATGTATCGGCCTAGCACCTTCAAGGTCTAATGAGTGAGAACAAAACGAATCTGGTCCGGCAACATCGAGTGCTAAGGACTTTCTGATGGACTATGTTATGTGTGGTAGTTACTATGGACTTAGCGTGTGAGCATCCGATTTAAAAAATATTATATACAAATAACAGAACAAAACCATATTTTCACTTCATTATATATAAATTTAGCACGTTCAATTTCGTACGATTAAATATTATTGCTAAAACAGTGAATGTAGCGTTAAAGTAACAAATAAACCTAGACAAGTTGCAGTGGTAATCTTTATTATTAAAATTGAATAGGTGAGGGTGGTGCTTGGCCCAATCATTTTATCTTTCCAATTCTACCCCCTTCACGCCTCCAACTAAGTACTAACTGAATCTTGCGGAAAGTGTCTTTGGCTCCTGAGCACCGGTGATCCTGCCAGTTTAAAAAATTCAAAATAAATACTTACGAGTTTTCAAATAAGTTAAGAACTGCATGTCCATGTGGAAACTGTTGTAGCTTGCTCCGTAGGTTTATGCTTGCTTGTTTGAACATAAGCACATCCTATTATGCAAGTACTACTGAAACTGAACCCTACTAATTCTGAAAACGAGGATCTTGAACAGACATGACTAGTACTATATATATTAAGACAAGTAGGTATACCCAGCTTATTTTGTACTTGAATTTTTTTTTCCATAGAAGCAACTATTGTAATGTAGCTTTTATTCAGTTCTTGGCAACATGAGGACAATAATCAGAGTATGTGTTATATTGTTTCGGGCAACGATACAATTTAGATCACTCATTCACCAACACTTGTTTCTGTACCTGATTGTATGAGAATTGAAGTGCTCTGTGAAATACTTTGAAACTTGCAGCCCCTTATGTGACATCGATTGCTAAATGGAAGAACAAAGCTAACTGAATGTTTTTCGGTATTGTTGTTCCATGGAGATGCAAAAACAACCAAGAGCAGTGGCAATTTTACCATACCTCCGCCCCGGGCACGTGTCCAGGCTTCTCGACCACGCTCCAAGGAACTCCGTCCATGGCGTACAACTGCTTGGCGATGAAAATCTCGATCTGAGACGAGGAAGATGACGTTTTGTTAACGATTCGGCCTTATTTTTCTTCCTGGGCCATGTCCCCTGTCCTCTCTTGGGCTCGTTGTTCTGATGGGCCACACCCCTCTACCTCTCATTCCTGATGGGTTTGGGCCATGTGCCCAGGCTTAGAAGTTTGGCTAGCTTCGCCACTGACCAAGAGCCGACAGAGTTTAAAGAAGTGAACTTTGGTTTGTTCCATCCAAGATTTAGTTGTGTTTCCTCGTGGAGATTATTGTACGGGCCAAGCATCAGATGATCAGAGTATCAGGACACGCCATCAATATTCATGGGGAGTATCAATGCGTTTTCAGTTACAGTTTGGGAGCAGAAGATAGTATAAAGATGGAGAAAGTAGCGAAAAGTCGCTCTCCTGTCGTGATATGTGGCACAGTGGCTCGTCCTTCCCGTATTCATTCTATGCAATGGATAGTTCACGGTATATGTGGCCGTATTTGTCGTCGCACATGTTTGCTCCTCCCGTGCCGACCCATCTCTGGCAACTTTTGTATCCTGGCAGATGCATCGGCGGCGTTAGTCTCCCTCCAACCATAATCATCTTGGATGAGTAACAAAGATGCTCAAATTAACATTAGATCATATCGATTTGCAGAAAAAAAATCACTACAAGGATGGTGTCTAATTCACATCAATCACACCTCTTAATTACAAAAATGGCACTGATTAACATGGCCTGTCTTGCCATGCTTAAATCCAAAATAATATACCGAATGAATAGAATTATGTAATGATAGAATCATTACATTAGATGCTAATACATGATTGATCGTGAATAATAAGATATGCATCCCATATTTTCAACTGCTCTTCAAGCACAGTTAGTACAAAACTGGGACATCACTATTTGGCACTCCAACAAATTCTGTCCTACAATGGAGAACATCACAAATAATGGATTCGGATTTGGCATTTCAAAAGTCACCAAAATAATGAACACAATATTTTAGTATCTGTTGCATGATGTCGATGAAGGAATTTTCACCAACTTTAAATTGAGGAAAACACCAGAAAATAATATACCAAAACTATTTGTAGATGAGAAAATCAAAGAAAACAATTGGGAAAGAATTGGACACACATGAATAATTGACACCGATATATTTGCGACGATATATAAGTTCCTGTTCAGATATCAATAAATAGTAATCAGAACTTGGAAAAATCTTACAAGAAAAACACTGTACGAATTAAAGAGAGATAAAAATCTTCCATGAACAGAGCTTTCCTTGACTAAACGAGCAATTGTCAGATTCAGTATTGAGGACTACAGAATGATGCAATAAAAAAATAATTGCCACATCCATACTTGTCAAGAACACTTAATTCACGAACAAATTCCAGTATAATGATACCCAAGGAAAAAATCAAACTTCATGGCTAGTAGCTCAAACTTTAGACAACCAAACGGTACTAAAAAATTAAGACTTGGCTAGAATCGAAAAGAAAATTAGCAAGCATTAGAAGAACTTCAGTGCCATCAGAAGAACTTCACTGCCATTAACTTACGATATAAAATTAAACAAATCCAATGTAAAATATTCGAAATCCCACATGTTTTCACATCAAGAACAACCA
>QRDG01002095.1:0-124935 GCA_012064385.1 Puccinellia tenuiflora
ACAAAACAGCAAAAACAGGAAACTGACACTAGGCATCTTGTCAATAGGTTAGTCCAACAAAATGCATAAAATGATTAATATGATAATAAAAACACGTGGCAACATCACAAAACTAGCATGGATCAATCAAAAATTATAGATACGTTTGACACGTATCAGCATCCCCAAGCTTAACTCCTACTCGTCCTCGAGTAGGTAAGTGATAACAAAATAATTTTTGATGAGACATGCAACCAACACAATCGTGATCAAGATTGTAATGTCCCGAGGTTTTCCCCAAATTAGATTTTGTTTGTTTTTCTTTTTTGCATCATCATGACATCAGCATCATCGCATCGCATATTTTTGGCAACAAAAATTATTTTTATTAAACCCTATTTTATTTTTGCTAAAATTGTCTCAAAAGTTTTACTGAGACAGTCGTCTCCGTTTTCAAAAACTAAATTGTCAAAATTATTTTTGCAAAAGAAAATAAATTTTTTTGAGTTAGAGAGAGAGCAGCCCAGTTAGCTAGGCCCAAAAGCCCAGCAAAGCAAACCCTAGACCAAAACCCTAGCCAACCTCCCTGCCTTTTCCTTTCCCACCCCCTGTCTTTTGCAGCCACCCTCCCCATCTTTTTCTGTTTCGCGGACGGATCCTTCCACCCCCCCCCTTTTTTTCCTTTTGCCCCCTCCTGTCTCCTTTTCTCTCTCCCTTCCTTTTCTTTTCTTTTCTCTTTTTTTCCCCTCTGCTTTTATCTCTTCTCCCTCCCGTGGCTTCTTCCTCCCGACCCGCGGCTCGATCCCCTCTGCTCCAGCTCCGAGCTCGTCTCCCCACCCACGCCGGCCGTGCCCCGACCTCGCCGCCAGTCCGACCTCCTTCCCCGCTCTTCCTCCACCATCGCCGCCACGGCGCCGCCTCTCTCCGACGTGTCCGTGCGCGCGCCCGAGCCACCCATCCCGTCGCCAGCTCCCCGTCGACCTCGGCCCGGCCACGCCCCACGCCGGCCAGCTCCCCTTCCTCCTCCTCGCCCTGCTCTCCTCCCTCCCCGAGCCGATGTCCCCGTATCCTCTCTCTCCCGCCCTCTTCTTCTCCCTCACGAGCTCGCCGCCAAGCTCCCCGCCGTCGCCCCTCCAGCTCCGGCCTCCTCCGGCCTCCTCCGACTCGACCTCTTCCTCTCCCGCCGGCCTGCTTCTCCTCCACGGCCCGGCTGAAAGAACAACTATGCCCGAGATGTCGCCTAGAGGGGGGGGGTGAATAGGCGATTAAAACTTTTTCTATTTAGGGGCTTGATAATTGCGGAATAAAACTATGTGTTTAAATTAACAAGCTAACAACCTAAAATACTAGGTTTGCCTAAGTGCACCAACAACTTATGCTAAGCAAGGCAAGCAACAAGGTGATAGCTAGATATAGACTTCAAGCACGATGGCTATCACAATGTAAAGTGCATAAGTAAAAGCTTGGGTATAGAAATAACCGAGCCACGCAGAGATGAAGATTTATTCCCGAGTTCCTCCTTGTTAAGGGAGTACGTCTCGTTGGAGGGGTGTGAGCTCGCCACAAAAGGCCTACTCAAGATGCCACAAAGGCCTCACCCTATTCTCCGATGAACCGCACCAAAAGGTTTGGTTCACCTTCCACTATCGGAATCCTTCGGGGCGGATTCCGGAGCCCTTACAACTTTTGGGGCACACACCCACAACTCAATTGGGGGCTCCCAAAGCGTGCCGAAGCTCCACAAGCCGAAGTCTTCGCGGCACCACCGTCTAGGGTCCAATGACCCAAGAGTAACAAGCTCCCAACCTTCAATCCCATGAATCACCGTGGGGAGCTCAACCCGATGCAACAAATGCAAAAGGGGAAGATCACACCAAGTGGTCAAATCCTTCACCCCAAAATCCAACCGAAGCAACTAATGCTACGGAGGGATTTAGGAGGAAGAACGGAGGAGAAATACCAAGAACTCCAAAATCTAGATCCCCCAAGTTCCCCTCACTTAGAGGAGATTTTGTTCGGTGGAAAGATGGATCTAGATCTCCTCTCTTGTTTCCCTAAATTTGGGCAAGAATTATCGGAGGGATTAGAGGAAATCGAGCTCTCAAAATGTTGGCAATGGAGGAGAGAGAGCAAGGGATGAGATCTACACAAAAAATGGGGAAGAAACCCCTTTTATAGGTGGCTCCAAAAAGGAGCCGTTGGGGAAGAAAAAGTGGGACAAAGAACTAGCAGGCAGCCCGGCCTGCACCCAGCCTGGAGTCGGCCAGGCCGGCCGGAACCGAATCGCAACGATCGAACACAAGCAGAGGAGCCGGCCTAG
Source organism: Puccinellia tenuiflora (assembly GCA_012064385.1). NCBI lineage: Eukaryota > Viridiplantae > Streptophyta > Magnoliopsida > Poales > Poaceae > Puccinellia > Puccinellia tenuiflora. The sequence continues at coordinate 2,300 of QRDG01002095.1, forward strand.
CACCGGCCATGGGCCGGCCCAGCAACGTGGAGGCCGGGGTGGCACCCGAGGCCTCCGGCCTGAGGCCCAGCCACGGCCCGGCCTGGAGATGGGGGAGGCCGGGGCACCACCCGAGCTGTCCGGCCTTGGGCCGGCCTCGGGCCCGGCCAGGCCGGCTTCCTTTTTTTTCGTTTCTCTTTTTTTTTATAAAAATCTGTCTAATAAAAACTTCAAAATAGAAATGCAATAACTTTCGCCCACGAACTCCGTTTTCGATAATCTTGGACTCGTTGGAATCGTCACACCGAGCACAACAAGATTATGCAGAGAAACATCATAGTCCAAGAAAATATAATAAAACCAAATGGGGAAAGTTAAAAACTCTTTTTCGCAAACCGGAAAGGCTATAACTTTTGCAATTGACGTTCGAATGAAATAAAACCAATTTTGTTGGAAAGAGGACGTCAAATGCTACCTTTGAAAAAGGCAAATAGGCAATGATGATTTTGCAAAGAAATGGAAGAGATAAATCTCCCGCACGGATGAACCGGCAAAATCTCCAATACCGAAACCGCAATAGAAGACGCATATGAAAACCGTTTTCGGTGAACTTAGCTTTGTCATGACGAGCACGACAAGCACCAAGACCACACCACGATTCGAGACAAATAAGAACCAATAAGGATGATTGCATGGATGCAAAGGTTTGTGCTCTCTACGGCGATACGATCACGATATTCGGTCGAGAGCCCCTCTTGATAGTACGGTTATCTATCCTATAATCCGGTCTCTCACTAAACAATATGAGACTGGTAAAATAGAAACCCTATCAAGATCATACCTTTGCCTTGCGCATAAATCCACTTGAGGTCGATGAAGACGATCTTCCTCTCCTCAAGATGCACCACCTTCCTCGATTGCGCTTCGGTGAAGATTCACATGATCCTCCCCCATACACCAAGACGGGAGAAGCACCTCTTCGGCATATCTTCACTTGGACTTGAGAGTTGATCAACCCGCACGAAGCCTTGATCAACCCATAAACTTCTTCCCTAAACCTTGATTCCAACAAATGGAGATCAAGCAACTCAAAAGGACACACCTATAAATATAGCTCAAAGCAAACATTAGTCCATAGAGATTGTCATTAATTACCAAAATCATGCATGGGGGCAACCATGCACTTTCAATCTCCCCCATTTTGGTAATTGATGACAATCCCTTTTAAGAGGGTTTATATAATGAATAAAGCATCCTTGCATGACAAACAAGCAAGAATGCAAAGCGCATTAAAGGAAAATGCAACAAGAGCATAAAACCCAAATTCCCTTAAACCCTCTAAACTTCTCCCCCCATTGGCATCGATTGCCGAAATGGGAAGAAAAAAATTTAGAGAGCCAATATAATATGAGCTCCTCCATAAAGGTGATGACAATCCCTTTTAATGAAAAATTATAGGAAATCAAACTATATTGAGGATCAAAAGATTGCAAAGGATGAAATTATTTTAAACATCTCCACAAAGGAGAAAAGCAATCGAAAGATCCAAAGCGAGAGTTCTAAATAAAAACCGGAGAAGCTCCCCAATGTTCATGCACATAGGAGTGCACAAATATGGCATCCTTGCTCCCCTAAAATCATCTAGAACCCGCAACAAGTGCAATAGTGCATAATGCAAAGGCAAATCATAGCACTTGCACCAAAGATGTGGTTGAGCCATAAGAAGATACCAATATTCAAAATTTCATCATAAGATAGGCCCAACCGAAATAAAGAGAAGATCTTTTAAAGAAATATGTTCATACGCTTAGGGATACCAATTGGAAACTAAAACCAATTGAAAATGCCAAAAGCAAGTGAGATCATTTAGCCAATAAAATTCAACATGCTCACCAAGGTACGCATGAGGTCAAAGATCTTCAAGAAATACATGAGTGTGCAAAGATACCAATAAACAATAAGACAAGCACTCATGAGACAAATTTGGAGCCACCAAAGAATTATAGATGAAACACAAGGTGGCTCAAAAATAAATAGGATACCGACTAAAAGATGACCTCTCTCATATGTATAGGTTTCTAATTAGACAAACCATAAAGATATACATCCGCAAAGAAACATATACATACGAAATGGTTCGGGAAAAGGAGAACAAGGTATCCAAAAGGAAGTCATAAATATACAAACGAGATTATTGCATAAAAGCATAGCACATAGCTCAAATTTATCTCATTGTATATAAATGAACTTCAAATATATCAAATGCATCACACATATCACTAAGGGAACAAGAGATAGTGGAGATGCTTTGAGTTAGGCAACAAGTATCACAAGGAAATAATATCAATTGAAGAAAAGGTTTTTACAAATTCATCACACATATCACAAAGATATATTAAGTGAAGGAAATAGGCCAAAACCACAACAATTGCATCTAAAATCTTTTCATGCCAAGAGGCAACCTACACAAGGTTGGATACTAAAAAGTATGCATGAGATAGATACTTGTTACCGAGATGGCATTGGTGATGAAGAAGATGAGAGTTTTGATTATCATCAAAGCTTGACTCCGACAATCACATTGTGAGAACACCTTCCTTATGAATGAGACGAGCATCCAATGCATCTCCATTGTACCTAAAACACAATTAGAGTACAAAATGGTTCCCAAACTCATTGGGTCCCATAGTAGTTAGATCAACTACAATATATAGGAAACACTCCACATAAATATGTGCATATAGATTTGAAATTGAATTTCATGCACATCTTAGCCGATTTAGGATTCGGTGGAGTATCCCCTATATATTGGAACTAAAAGGACTAGCATGCCATATAATATAAATGTTAAAGGATATACATACAAAGCCTTTCAAGATCCAAACGAGATACAATTTGGACAAAAACACCAAGTAAACCAAGAAGAGAGCACACAAGAGTGTGACACTAAAGGTTGTCCAAATTATATTAAACTCCAAATCAACACATGATTGAGGAAAAATCAAATCAACAAATGATTGATTCCAAAACACATCAACACATGAAGTGTGATATCAAAAGGAATCAAATCAACACAACAAATGATCGATAAGACACCAATTGAAAATAAGATACCAATTAAAACAAAAAAATATCAACTAGGAGAAAAGATACCAAGAAGAGGATGATACTTGACCGAAATCAAGTAAAGTGAAATAAGGCAAAAAGGTATCAAGACTCCCACAATAAATATCAATTGGAACAAATATCTATGGTGGAGATACTAAATTCCAATTAGTACCAATTGAAGGTGCCAAACATAAGATAAAGAATCAAATGCCAATTGCAAGGATCAAAAATTGATAGATAGGTTAGTGTTCTAAATAAAAAGGAATGCTCCCCCAAGTTAATGCATTATCTTATATATTTTCGTTTGAATACAAAACGCACACACAAGGGATCATTACTCTCCGTATTTTATCTACAACACTAAACACTACCAATTGAAAAAATAGGATACATTCAAAAGGCAAGGAAGGCAATAGATAAAGCAAATCAACGCAAGAGCCAATGTGAAGATGGTCTACAAAATCCACCACAATTACTAGTATCACTTGTCATGGACAAGGAGTATATAGAGATATTTCTCGGTGGTATAAAGGAATGATGTACAAGACCAACTTCGCCACAAACTAGCAAATGGCAAAAGATAGGAATTAAAACACCATTTTTTTTAAAGAGGTTTGTTGGTAGTTTCAATTATTCCAACCAACCGGCAAAGCCATGGTTAGAATAAAAGGAAACAAATGGTTTCTCGCATAATATATGGAAATTCATATTAGAGAAAAACCACACCAAGCAAGCCCATGCAAACAAGAGCCAAAATATAACCAAAGGAAATTGGAACTTGTTCGAGCAAACATGCCACATAGGAGAAAGATAATTTGCAATATCAACTCTAAGTGGCAAACCTCAAATGTTCACATTTTTATGGGATTGTAATATGCACATAGCTTATTACTCCCCCATAATGTGATACTTCATTTTAATTTTAACAAGAGGCAAACAAAACCAACTAGAGAAATTAATGGACATGTAGAATTTGAATTTCTCATGAATATGACGTACCACATAGTAGCTAGATAATATTGAAATATCAATACTAGGGTGTGTGCCTCATGTACACACATTTTTAGGTTTGTGAGGTGCACAAAGCACATCACTCCCCCAAAACGGGATAGTCCATTAATATCTCAAAGAGCCAAATGAAATCCACACAAGATTCAATAAAGCTCAACACAAAGTTACACATACATGATACACAACTATCTTACATAACCTTGAGTAACAAGACAAGTAGGAAGGTAGCATATCACATACAAGCACATGCTAGGAACAAAACTAACACATGCAAGGGAGCAAGCAACTTTCAATGTATATATGAGTTAAATACATGTTACCGCAAGGAGGAAGCATTGGATATGAGATAGATATGTGATCTTCCAATTGACTTGGATTGGAAAATAAAACCATGAAGATCCCTTAATTCTTCAAAAATAGCCAAGTCACCAATGTCCTCCACATCAACCTATTGATCAAGTTGAAGCTTGTTGGTCCCCAACCAAGTTGGGTCCTAAGAGGTTAGTCACAATAGGTTTGGGAACCCAAATGGGGATTTTCTTGACACCACTTTGAGCTCCCACATATTTGGCAAACACATTGCCACTTCTATCCTTCCCAAGAGAATAATCATCATCAATTATGATAGGGTTGGATAAGGTACCATTAGTGCATGAAGAAGCAAAATGACCTTTCCCGCGGCAAAGGTAGCAACACCGACTCTTCTTCTTCTTCTTCTTCTTCTTCTTCTTAATATGCTCCTCAACTTGAGGAGCAATAACTTGAGTCTTCTTGGGAGGTGGCCTTTGTTCAACTCGTGGTTGAGCACGAGATTGAATAAGAGGCCGCTTCCCTAGTTGCTTCTCACTAAGAGGCTTCTTCTTCATTGGGCAATCCCGAACATGGTGCCCTTCAACCTTGCACTTGAAGAAAGTGATCTTGGCCGGATTCTTGACTTGAACTTGGCCCTTCTTCTTGTTGTCAACCTTGGACTTGCTCTTGTTGTTGGAGTTGAATCCAAGTCCACTCTTGTCATTAGGGGATTGTTGCACACTCAACATGTTGTCAAGTGCACTCTTCTCCCCATGACGCTTTTCCAAGCCCTTCTTCAAAGAAGCGACTTGGGCCTTGAGGTCTTTTATTTCCTCTATATGGTTAGTGGCAACAAAAACACTAGAGGAAGTAGAAGCTTCATTGTTAGAGCAACAAGGCAAAGCAAGTAATTCATCACATGATGTACCAATATTTTTAGTGGATGAACTACTAGGACTAGCACATGGCATTTTAGCATTTTTAGTTATGGTTGTGCTATTATCCATATGAGGCTCACAAGATGTTACCTTGGTAGTGATAGCCTCATGAGCTAACTTAAGACAAGTATAGGATGCTAGAAGATCATCATTAGAGCTAGATAGCTTTTTATGATTTTCTTCCAACTCCCTATACTTGCTAGTTAGCAACTCAAGTTGAGCCCTTAGCTCAACATTCTCCTTCAAAGTAGATGCTTCACAAGAAGTGGAGTTAGTAGCACAAGCATCATTAACTTTAGGAATAGAAGAAGAAATCTTATCAAGCTCATTATTTAATCTAGCATTTTCCATTTTAAACACTTTATATTTTGCATGAGCATGATCACGTTCTTTAATGATTTTAGCAATTATATCATTATGAGACTCCTCGATAGATTCTAGTTTCTCCTCTAGAGAAGCACGAGTCTCTTGCTCTTCCACAAGAGCATCTTCTAACGATGCTTTCTCCATAGCATCATCTCTTTCGATCTTACCCTTTTCATCAAGGCTTGCTTCCAAAGCCTCAATAGTTTCCCCGCGCTCAATAAGCGTTTTCATAATTTCAAAGAGCATAGCTTGAGCATTTTTATTTTTAGGAAGGGCTTTAAGAATCATAAGACCGTTATTTTGAAGCTTAGCATTAACCTTTTCCATTATTATCATCATTATTGTCATCATCTTCTTCATCATTATTATCATCATTATTGTCATCATTATTATTATCATTGCTAGAAGAAGATTTAGCCATAAGGCAATGAGTGATGGATGAAGAAGAATGATTAATTTTTGAACTACTCAAGTTCAAATCTTGTTCCACAATTAATTGGGTTTCCTCTACATCAATATTCATGCAAGATTTAGAGGGAACACAAGCATTTTTATCATTGGAACAAGATAAAGCAAGCATATCATAAAGAGATTTATCCAAGCAATTTTTGGATGATATGCAAGGACTATCAACACTAGCATGTAAATCATTTATAGTGCTATGTGTGTTTAGGTCCATAGAAGAAGCATTGCAACAAGATAGAGACAAATGATCATAAACAATGAGCTCACTAACCAAATTGCAAACCCCATCACTACTCACCATCACATTAGTTTGTGGCTTACCACATTTTGGTGAAGTAGATGAAGACGAGAGCTCGTCACGGCCGGAGGTGGAGGGAGAGCAATCATCCTCAATAGAGTTGGACAAACCATATTTATCTTGTAGCTTGGTCCAAAGCTCATGAACATCCCGGAGAGGCATGATTGACTCGAAAACTACAACACTCACAAATTTGCAAAACTCATTAGATGCTAGAGCATCTAGATATAAGTTTTTCTCATCCTCTAAAGTCGTACTTGCATAGTCCTTTGGAGGAGAAAAACCTATATCTAAGATACGCTCAATATTGGGGTCCAAGACCCGTAAGTGATTAAGCATATGAGTTTTCCAAACATTAAAATTTGTGCCATTAAATCTAAACAAGGAATTTTGCACTAAATCCCTAGACGACATCTTTACTCTCTAGGCGGTAAAGCCAAACAAGAGAGACGAGGCTCTGATACCAATTGAAAGAACAACTATGCCCGAGATGTCGCCTAGAGGGGGGGTGAATAGGCGGTTAAAACATTTTCTATTTAGGGGCTTGATAATTGCGGAATAAAACTATGTGTTTAAATTAACAAGCTAACAACCTAAAATACTAGGTTTGCCTAAGTGCACCAACAACTTATGCTAAGCAAGGCAAGCAACAAGGTGATAGCTAGATATAGACTTCAAGCACGATGGCTATCACAATGTAAAGTGCATAAGTAAAAGCTCGGGTATAGAAATAACCGGGGCACGCGGAGACGGAGATTTATTCCCGAGTTCCTCCTTGTTAAGGGAGTACGTCTCGTTGGAGGGGTGTGAGCTCGCCACAAAAGGCCTACTCAAGATGCCACAAAGGCCTCACCCTATTCTCCGATGAACCGCACCCAAAGGTTTGGTTCACCTTCCACTATCGGAATCCTTCGGGGCGGATTCCGGAGCCCTTACAACTTTTGGGGCACACACCCACAACTCAATTGGGGGCTCCCAAAGCGTGCCGAAGCTCCACAAGCCGAAGTCTTCGCGGCACCACCGTCTAGGGTCCAATGACCCAAGAGTAACAAGCTCACAACCTTCAATCCCACGAATCACCGTGGGGAGCACAACCCGATGCAACAAATGCAAAAGGGGAAGATCACACCAAGTGGTCAAATCCTTCACCCCAAAATCCAACCGAAGCAACTAATGCTACGGAGGGATTTAGGAGGAAGAACAGAGGAGAAACACCAAGAACTCCAAAATCTAGATCCCACAAGTTCCCCTCACTTAGAGGAGATTTTGTTTGGTGGAAAGATGGATCTAGATCTCCTCTCTTGTTTCCCTAAATTTGGGCAAGAATCATCGGAGGGATTAGAGGAAATCGAGCTCTCAAAATGTTGGCAATGGAGGAGAGAGAGCAAGGGATGAGATCTACACAAAAAATGGGGAAGAAACCCCTTTTATAGGTGGCTCCAAAAAGGAGCCGTTGGGGAAGAAAAAGTGGGACAAAGAACTAGCAGGCAGCCCGGCCTGCACCCAGCCTGGAGTCGGCCAGGCCGGCCGGAACCGAATCGCAACGATCGAACACAAGCAGAGGAGCCGGCCTAGCACCAGCCATGGGCCGGCCCAGCAACGTGGAGGCCGGGGTGGCACCCGAGGTCTCCGGCCTGAGGCCCAGCCACGGCCCGGCCTGGAGATGGGGGAGGCCGGGGCACCACCCGAGCTGTCCGGCCTCGGGCTGGCCTCGGGCCCGGCCAGGCCGGCTTCCTTTTTTTTCATTTCTCTCTTTTTTTAAATCTGTCTAATAAAAACTTCAAAATAGAAATGCAATAACTTACGCCCACGAACTCCGTTTTCGGTAATCTTGGACTCGTTGGAATCGTCATACCAAGCACAACAAGATTATGCAGAGAAACATCATAGTCCAAGAAAATATAATAAAACCAAATGGGAAAGTTAAAAACTTTTTTTCGCAAACCGGAAAGGCTATAACTTTTGCAATTGACGTTCGAATGAAATAAAACCAATTTTGTTGGAAAGAGGACGTCAAATGCTACCTTTGAAAAAGGCAAACAAGCAATGGAGATTTTGCAAAGAAATGGAAGAGATAAATCTCCCGCACGGATGAACCGGCAAAATCTCCAATACCGAAACCGCAATAGAAGACGCATATGAAAACTGTTTTCGGTGAACTTAGCTTTGTCATGACGAGCACGACAAGCACCAAGACCACACCACGATTCGAGACAAATAAGAACCAATAAGGATGATTGCATGGATGCAAAGGTTTGTGCTCTCTACGGCGATACGATCACGATATTCGGTCGAGAGCCCCTCTTGATAGTACGGTTATCTATCCTATAATCCGGTCTCTCCCTAAACAATATGAGACTGGTAAAATAGAAACCCTATCAAGATCATACCTTTTCCTTACGCATAAATCCACTTGAGCTCGATGAAGACGATCTTCCTCTCCTCAAGATGCACCACCTTCCTCGATTGCGCTTCGGTGAAGATTCACATGATCCTCCCCCATACACCAAGACGGGAGAAGCACCTCTTCGGCATATCTTCACTTGGACTTGAGAGTTGATCAACCCGCACGAAGCCTTGATCAACCCATAAACTTCTTCCCTAAACCTTGATTCCAACAAATGGAGATCAAGCAACTCAAAAGGACACACCTATAAATATAGCTCAAAGCAAACATTAGTCCATAGATATTGTCATTAATTACCAAAATCATGCATGGGGGCAACCATGCACTTTCACCGGCCGCGACCACCCGCCCTCCTGCTCCGGCCCGGCCACCCTGGCCTGCTCCTACACGAGCTCCTGCCGCGCCCTGCTCCTCCTTGCCGTGCGTGTCCCCTGGCCGTGCTGCTGTTGTCCCATGGTTGCGTTGTGCTGCTGCTGCTGCCTCCTCTCTATGTGCTCGTCCCCGGTGCCCGCAACCTGCTTGATGGAATGCCCGCAAGACCGTTTTCGTGCCCGTGCTGTTGCTGCTGTCCCTTGCTCGTCTCCGGTGCGTTTCCCCGACGTGTTCCCATTCCCGATCTCCCTTTCCCGGTCGTTTCCCGTTTTCCCGACGTGAAGCCGTGAACCGACGCAAGTTCTCCCGCTGTGAACCACGATGACCGTGATGATGATGCGACAAGGACTTCCACGACTCCGCGAACGACTATCGACGCCCGATCCCCGCCACCGTGAAGCCCGAAGACCGGAACCTGACAAGATCCCCGATTCTCGACACCGTGAACCCCGAAGCCCGGAACGCCAAGGTCCGCTACCATGACAACCCGAGTACGACTACTGCCACAACGTCGACTACCTCGACTACTCCGACTCCGGATGAACGACTACCTCGACTACTTCGACTACGACCCGAAGACTTCGGCTTCCAATCCAAAGTTCCTTGTTTCCGATGTGCGACCCCAACCCTAAACCCCTATATGCCATATATATGCGATATCTTACAAAATCATGCATAATTAATTAACATCGCACCTTTCCTCCATTTAGTCGAATTAATCCAACTTTAATTATGGGGTTTGTCCGGTGCACCTATAATATGCACCGATCCCATTTAAAATGTTTTACCATGTGTTAGGGATATAAAATTGGATCACAATTAATTTGTCATGCATCATGTCATCAACATGCCGCTTCTTTTGCCGTAGAGTAAAATGCATATTTTTCCGTTGTCCATAGTTCGTTGCTTCTTCGGGAATAGGACGTTGAGTTGATGTGAGCAACGATAGGTTCTGCTACCTCTACCGGATTGCAGGCAAGTGATACACCCTTGCTATCGTTGCTTGTTTTCTGTTTCTTATACCTCCTATCTTTTGTTCCTTGCTAGCCTTATGTCACGATGCTTGTGTCCCGATCCTATTTGCATGTTTACCTGGCAGCCAAGATATAGCCACACCCCCACATCCTATTACCCTGTTGTTTGTTTACCTTGTTAGCCTTGCGAGTCGTAGTGCATGCTTAGGTGCTTTGCTTGAGTCCTGTTCTCTTTGTGTAGTCTTGTTGATAATATGATAGCTAGGCTCACTTAAAATGTTAATCTTTATTTTCTGTTGCGATGGGAATAATTTAATAAAGATAAGGCACCGGCGGAAGGCCAATCGTGGTGATTTGTTCTTCTAGTGTCGCCTAGGACCCGAGTTCTTTTCCGCTGATCCAAGACTAAGCGCACTAACCACATGTGGGAGTTCTATGGGCCTCCCCGCAATCTATTACCGGATCCTCAAACTTGTCCAGGATGCCACAAGTAGTTCGGGTGTTTCGATAGTTGTTGCGGACCATGCGTTAACCGCATGTGGAAGGAGGGGCAATTGTATGAGTGTTTCCTCCCGAAGCCGTTCACGCAACGATTAGGCCCACCTCGAAGCTTCGGCTGGACTCTCAAGGTGGATCAGTCCTAGCTAGGTGGCTCCCTGGACTTGTTTGTAGTGAAGGTAAGTATTGCGTCGAAACCTCCACCGGGATACCTCTAAGCGAGTGTTTCAATGCGTGTGGGTTCATTGGTGCATCCCTGCAGGGTTAAATCTTTTTGAAAAGCCGTGTCCGCGGTTATGGACGACTTGGTGAAATGCGCTGGCTAAAAAGATCATAGACAACTTGCACCTTATGATGATAATAACTTGACTAGTAAGATAGATTATTTGAATAATAACCCATAAAACTTGTCCACTGTGTGAGTGCCCGGACTTCTTCCTCGTGGGCTGAGGATACGAGGGAGTCGTTTTAGGGCGGGTTTGTTTGGTGAGTAGTATAGTTGGTTTCTTATGCGCTCTCTTACCTTGTCTCTTGTAGACAGAAGTTGTAGCGTGTCTCTATAAGTTGTTAGTGCTGCTTGCCGCCTCAATCGCTAACCCTCTTTCCCCAGAATTCTAGCTTTGATATCTTGTGAGTATTACTTGCCAGTACTTCTACTAGTACTGACCCCTTCGGGGCTGCTATTCCAATGCAGCCAACAGGTTTGAAGTCTGACGACGTTAGTTTGGGAATCCCTCCGGCTTGGCCTGGGCAGTGATATGGTGCCTCGTTTATCTTCAGGACTCTTAGTCCAATTTGTTTCTTGTCCATAGTCGGACGCTACCCGCTTCCGTTGTTATTTTGGATCTTTGTATTGTATCTTTTGTTCTTGACTCGGTGAGTCATTGTTGTATATATGTTCTTTTGTGGGTTCCATCGAGAACTGTTGTAATGTTATCAAAATTCCACCCGCATATCGTGTGTGTTGCGACGTGCACGTTATGCCTGGTGGGCGTCCTTTAGTATCGTTATTATGCGGATTTGGCTGGAACGCTAAAGTCTGCATAGTACCGATCTTGGGGCGTTACAAAAATAGTAATGCAAAGCATAGGATGTGAATGAAGTGATACAAAACAATTGTCTATAGTTGATAGCAAGAAGGCAATGAATAACCAAGTTAAACCATTCAAGCAAAACCTTTCATAAATAGTACGTTAAAGACATGAAAGCAATGTGATCCACATATTTGATTAATTCACATAGGTAACAATTCCATGACAAAAGTGTTTGAGAATCAAAACAAAGAAGATGTAAGTTTTAGCAAAAAGCCTCAACTTCCAATGGTAAATTCAATATAAAGATTCATGTTTAATCTGACAATGCAATATGATCAATGATACCCAGGGTCAATGCTAGATGTTTGCTTTGGTGGAGATAGAAGGAAGAGGAAAACCGACTCAACACTAAAAGTAAAAGAAATGCCCTTCGTAGAGGGAAGTAGGGATTAGTCATGTGCTAGAGCTTTTTATTTTTATGAAACAGAAGTAAAACAATTTTGAGACATGCATGCTTTCGTCAATGACTTCTCAACAGAGAAGCTATCTAGTCCCCCATAACAAGCAAGGCTTTTAGACTTGTGAGAGCAGCTGGTTTTTAGAGAAGCGAGTACGCTCCTCTTTCTCCTTGGTTTCACCACTGTCCAATGTTTAGAGCTGATTTCTCAGATTTTCATTGCGCGGAGGAGAATGGTGAGTTATATTTATATTTTTGCTTAAGTTGCTCTCGGGTTGATTCAAGTGAAGACGTAATCCATCGACACCGGGTGAAAGGGGGAAATGACCTTGCTCGTCACGAGTTATATCTAGCTCTCTACTGCTCCCTCATGAGCTTAAAAACAGAGGCACAAAAATGAATATTTTGTATTTTTAAAGATAACACATGACAAATTTACTTGGAATGGCAAGAAATACCATGCATAGGTAGATATGGTGGACTCAGCTGGCAAGATAGTTTGGCTTTGCACTACTAGGAAACTAGCTATAGGTGGATAGATATTCTGCGGCGCACCAAAGTGGCCGTGCGCCACAGAATATATTCTGTGGCGCACCGTTGGTGGTGCGCCACAGAAATCCTCCCCTTTCTGTGGCGCATATTTAAGAGATGCGCCACTGAAATATGTTATTCTGTGGCGCACCAGGGCCCATGCGCCACAGAAAACTAGTGGGCCCCACAACCAACGGCTGGATTGCAGCCTACCCCACATTTTCTGTGGCGCATGGAGAAGGATGCGCCACAAAAATATGTGTTTCTGTGGCGCATCTGGACCCATGCGCCACAGAAATATGGGTGGGCCCCGGCACAAAAAATTGAGTGAGCCATTTCTGTGGCGCATGGAAAAGATGCGCCACAGAAATGCCTCTTTCTGTGGCACATCTTGTTCCATGCGCCACAGAATTGCCGTGCAGAAATTAATACAAAAGTGACAGCATATGCATGTTTTGTGCATGTGCCATATATATACCATGAATAAAATATGTGTTGTCTACTAACAATTGTGTATATATTCGTCTTTAATTTCTTTAAAATGTGTTTGTGTTCTATATTTAAATTTAACCAAAAAAATTTAAACGAAATTTTTTTCTTTCAATATAACCAAAAATGTTTTTTTAAAGAATAACAAATGTGTTTGTGTTTGTGTTATATATTTCAATTTAACCAAAAAAAAATTTGTGTAAATTTAAATATAGAACACAAACACATTTTAAAGAAATTAAAGACTTTTTTGTGTATTAAAATATGTGTGGTCTACTAAAATATGTGTGTTCTAGCTACTATATATTATATACCATGTGTGTGTGTGTGAGAGAGACAAGAATATATATATATATATACCATGAATAAAATATGTGCGGTCTACTAACAATTGTTTGTATATTCGTCTTTAAAAATTTAAAATAAAAAAATGTGGGATAGCCAGGATTCGTACCTGGCTGCCAAGGTACACAAGGTTCTGAACCAAACCACTAGGCCATTTGTGTGTTGTTGTCACAATGCAGCAACACATCTTTTTAAACTGTCAGGCCAAAGAATTCTGTGGCGCATCCTCTGGACGATGCGCCACAAAATGCCCAATTTCTGTGGCGCACCCAGGGACAGATGCGCCACAGAATTTTGTTTCGCCCACTTACATGTGGGCCTGCGCTCGCAGAAGGAAATCGTGCTCTTCTTCCCAAATTCGAAGAAGGAAAACGTCCCCCCGCCGTGCTCTCGCGCCACCCCTCCGCACCACCGCGCCCGTGCTCTCCATCCCCGCGCCACCGCGTCCGCACCACCTCGCCGCGCCACCGCGTCCGCACCACCTCGCCGCGCCACCGTGCCCATGCTCGACCACCACCGCGTCCGTGCTCGTCCACGCCTACCACGCGCCCGTGCTCGACGCCCACTAGCACCGCGTCCGTGCTCGTCCGCGCCCACCGTCCTGCCACCTCGACGACGATGCCGCCGCCGCCCTCGACACGCCGCCCTCTCCATCCCCTCCCCGAGGTGCTGCTCCTCTTCCATCCCCTCTCCCTCCCCTCCACACATGCACGTAACCTGTTTGCTCAAATGCCGCACTCGTTTCCTCGCAGTTGATTTCCCTGCTACTTGTTCCCTGCTACTAGTTGCTTGTTCCTCTGCTGTTTTGGTGTCTTGAACAATCTCCTTTTCTGCCAGCTGCAATTCATAACACCAGCCGTTGATTTGCTTCCTATGCACACCGAGGAGATATCTTAACCAAAATTGACATATTTCACCTCTAGTTGTTTTGCGGTGCAAATACCTCACGTGGTCGTGGATCTAGCGAGTGATAATCAAATTCTGACATGTGTGGCTTGTTAATTTGGTATCTCTGCTATTAGAAACAAGTGCAATATCACCTGCACAAACTAGCATTTCTAGATGAATCAGCCTTATTTCCTGTTTGTGAAACCTTTCCTGTGTAAATTGAGGGAAGTTATTTCAAGGAAACCGACGGAAGTTAGATGTTGCCTACTGCATTTCACAACGCTAGTCAATGATTTATTTGCTGTGCACACCGATGAGAGTTATCTTAACCAAAGTTGACTTGTTTTACCTAAATGCATGATTTCTGGCTAGTTTTGCTTCCTGAAATTCCTAGTGCTAGTCAATAATTAATTCATAAGCACGCGAAAGACTAGCACAGCCAAACACTTGTGAAGTTGTGAAACCTTTCCTGTGTAAATTGAATTTCAAGTAATCCATTGAGCATGGCTCTTAATTAGCAACACAATCATATATGTTAGGTTTAGGTCCTTGGCTGCATCTGTGTATGTTTGATCATCTCAAAGCTGTGACTTCTACTCATGCCTTTAGCAAATTGCCACATATAAGGTGTTCAATTTGTTGCTCTGTTGTTTTGGTGTCTTGAACAGTTCTCTTCTGCCTGCTGCATTGTTGTTTTGGTGTTTTGTTGATTTCCGGCTAGTTGTTTTGCTGGGCCCCTGAAAAAGACCTCTTCATTTTATTAGTTCTATTGATGATCAATGCAGTGCCACCAAACATTATGATCCCTATACTCATGTTGCTCCAAATCATGTGTCTACAGTTCAAAAAAAAACTGTGCCTAAGCAATAACAATAAGGATAACTATGAACTACAATTTGCATATGTTTCAGTGCGAAAAACAACACTTACTATCAATATTTTGCATTATTATCAAGTTTTGCATAATTAATTGGGCTGCAATATTAGTTGCTGGCTTCTTAATTAACTCACAGTATGTTACTTGAATGTGTAGCAGGTGTCCTAAGCGCTAGCTACTGTGTGGTGGTGATCAAGAAGGACCTCGACGCTTGTTCAGTTTTCAGGTGAGATGGTGGTGGTGGATGTGTGTGATGGTGGTGAATGCATGTGTGATGTTGGTGCTGGATGTGTGATGGTGGTGGTGGTATGTGTGGTGGTGGTGAATGCATATGTGTGATGGTGATGGTGGATGTGGTGTGCTGCATGTATTGAATGTGTGCCCTAGAGGCCTTTTTTAAATGTTTGCAGGTACCCCGAGAGATCCTTGAGATTGCCGGAACGTCGATTAACTTCCGTTCCGGCAAATTCGGGTACTCCATATGTCCCTTTTTTAGCAAAGGTCATGCCAAAATTTTCGTGAATTTTGGCATGACTTTGCTAAAAAAGGGACATATGGGGTATTGCGACTAATGCATGGGCCGGGGTATCTTAGTACTTAATTAAGTGATTTTTTTTCTTATATTTGTGTTGTACTAACTTTTTGCCTCTTTTTAATTAAGTGCAAACATGTCGGAGTCCGCAGGCCCTTCTAAGAACATGAGCGTCGAAGAAATAGCTAGAGATGCCAACAAGTCGTTCTGGGAAGCGTCCCAGGAGTTGGAGGAGGCCGCCGCCGCCGGAGCTGCTAGTGGCGACCGTGCCGACGATGAGCAAGACGCCCCGGAGGGCGACGACGCCGAAACCACCGATGGAGCTGCTAGTGGTGGCCATGAGGATGACACCACCACCACCGATGGCGGCGACCACACGGATGGTGGTAGCGACCCGATCGCTCTGAAGCAGAAGAAGGAAAGGAGGGATAGGACACCTCAAGTGCTCGCCAACGTCACAGACCATTTCACCAAGGTCACGCCAAGTGGCCTAACAGTGGCGCCTGAGGCCACTGCCAAAGGGTACAGCATGCAACTTGGGTGCATCCTCCGGGAAAGCGTGTCCATCAACACGAAGGACATCAGAAGCACGGCCAATAAGGCTTTGCGCGACGTCCTCCTCCAGAAGCTTCACCAACGGTACATGTTCCCGGAGCCGTTCAACAAAAAGGTGGACAGTTTAGCCATCTCAAAGATGAGCACCGCCTTGAGCAGCTGGAAATTCGGGTGAAGCGGAAGATTGAGAAGGGTCTCAGCTGGGAGGAGATAAAAGCCAAAGAGCCGATGCTCGACCAAGAAGAGTTCGAGGAATTCAAGTTGTCCTTAAGAACTGAGGAGGCTATAAAATGGACCAAGTGGGGGAAGGACATGCGGGAGCAAAACATAGGTAACCACCGTTGTGGAAGCGGCGGTTACCGAGGAAAAAAAGCCCATTTGGGACAAGGAGGATGCCGAGTATGCACGTCTCGGAAAAGAGAACCCGTGGGAAAAATCGTACGACGATGAGCGCTGACGAGGTTCTTTGTCCGGTCCCGCTACTATCTGGACAAGACCACGGGGGAATTCGTTACCGACGATGAGGCGGTGAAGGATTTTGAGAAGTATCTGGTAAGGAATTTAATTACCGCGGATATCTCAAAGTCCATTGCGTTGATCTAGTTAGATAACGAAGCCAAATATCTAAATTAATGCCTAATTTGTCTGCAGGAGGCAGAGTTGAAGGCTGACGCTGAGGTCGGCGGCCCGTCGTCCCAGGGGTCGACGGAGCCGTGGGACACGACTTTCAACAGGGCAACGAACGCCTACAAGGGTAGGGACAAGTCGATGCCGCCGACGTCAGCTGGCCGTGTGTCCGGCTTCGGTACGAGCATGAAGTTCATCAACTACTACCACTCGGACGCCGAGACAAAAAAGGAGAGGAGGAGGCCGAGTAAGGATAAAGCCGAGGTTGTGGAGCTAAGGAAGAAGGTGGAGACACTGGAGAATCAAAAAGTGGACTCCACCACGGTTGAGCGGTTAGTGGACGAGAGGCTGAAAAGTTTCTTACCCCCTGGGTTGGTGGAGGGGTTAGCTGCTTGGAATGCGGCTGGTCGACAGGGGCCGATATACGTGCCCAGCATCAGCGGCAGCAACTCCATCATGAACCAAAACGTGTCGCCGGACCTGACGACCCCACAGCCCAACGCAACGACGCCCCCTACCGCGAAAGATATCGAGCCGCAGCCGGCGGCGGCTGTGCTTCATAATGCAACCGAGCGGCCGAAGAATGATAGGCCGGCCGCCGGCACCGGCGCCCTTGTCTCGACAGTTGCCGAGCTCGACGCCATCACCCAGGTAACTAATTAGTTAGTCCGCAGAATCTTCTATAACTATGCCTATGATGACTGCCATCTCATGATGTCCAACATGTGTTTTGACTCAGGACATGCCTTGCATACTACTGCATAGGTTGGTGCCCGGCGGCGAGTTGAAGGACTGTGCTCAGGGCACTGTCGTACAACCAATGAGCCGCGATATGCACCACAGTAAAATGGACGAGGACGTGATGAGGGTCAGGTTGGTTACGATAGTGCCTGAGTTTCGCGACGTCGAGCCCCCCATTCAACCTCCGGGAGCCGACGAGGATCACATGGTCCTTAAAGATTGCATCAAGTGGCTGATGAAATGGCCGAAGACCCAGATTCGTCTTGGGACTGGTCTTCTAGGGTTAAGGCGCACCACCGGCGCCACCTCGAGGCCCCCGATCGTTCGGCCCTCCTCGAAGACTGTAGCCATCACCGCCACCCCGAAGGAACCGACGGTCGTCGCCACCAGCAGTCGCTACCAAAAACTGTTGGGAGCGCCTGTACCGCAACCATCCAAAGGCGCTTCCAATGCACCTCAACTTGATGCCAACGACGACGATGGTGATGATGTCGACGTCGAGGGTTACCACAACACTGGCGCCAGCATGGACATGTACATGCCTCCTATGGATGAAGAACCCTTCCGCGCTCAAGGCGATCAACCTGCTCGTCCCAGTACATGCACGCAGCACCTGGACTTCCAGGGTTTATCTCAATACACACCTCCGAGGCCGGCGATCAACCTCCACGCAAATTACCGTCTACCATTTTCAGCCCTGGTACACTACGTAAGACGGTTTTCCCCGAAGATGAAGAAGAAGAACAAGAAGAGAAAGAGGGGGCCAGGCGCCTCTGCGAGCCAGCCAGCTCCTAAGACTATCCGGGGTCATGAAGACACGGTATCACCCCGTGCGGTTGTTGGCTTGACCCGAGTTCATGAAGCTGGTAAAGCGATACTGCCTCCGGAGCTGCTCTGCCTCGCACGTGGATCCATGCACGCTTTGCATGAATCTGTCTTGGTGCTAGAGCGCCTCCTTCTTCAAGACAAGGAGCCAAATTACCCGGTGTTCATGGTCAGGGTGCCAATGGACTTGGACTTCATTCATGATGCCCCCGCGAATCCGTTCTTCATAGCGTACGAGGACGTCTTCAATCTCTTTCACTCTAGACGGCTGGACTATAACTTGGTCCGCCTATACGCGCTCGATATGGCGATGAAGATCAAGAGAGATAATACCCAGTCCGTCGCGGTAGCGGATCCCTACTACATGCGTGACTGCCAGCTGGTGGAAGGATCAGCGACACGGACCAAGGCGACAGAGTACCTCCGGAGTTTCATGCTGACCAACAAGAGGAAGAACAACATTCTTCTGCCTTTCTTCCCGAGTAAGTACACATCCGCTCGCCGCCGTCGTAACTTATGCTTTCTTGTAGATTTGTTCCATTGCTGATCCTTTCCAACATTTCGTTTCAATTGTGTTGAGCAGGAACAAGTACTGCACACTCGTCGTCCTGAACCCGAGGTGGTCCAGTGCCACTTATCTCAACTCGGGGAGTTTGGATATGAAGAAAGACTACACCAAGATAAAGGGTGTTCTCGATGAGGCTCTCGAGGGCTACGCCAAAAAGGGAGGCCCCTTCGAAAAGAAGCAACAAGTTTTCAGCAATGACGGCACACACCGGTTCAAGCATGTGACCGAGTTCTGCTGCATGAAGCAGAAGTCTGGCAGCGTGAAGGAGGCCTTCTACGCCCTCCATCACCTTAAAGGGTTTGTCCGGGATGCTGAGAAATTGAAGTTGCCATCTAGCCCCCAAGACTGGACCAAATGTGCGGGCGATATCACCGATGCCGATCTTAGAGAAGACTTCCATCGCATCCAGGTGCAGTTATCCCAAATCATCGTCGAAGATGTCAACAATCATCGGGGGTCCTTACACAACGTCAGAGGTATAGCAATAAGTGCTTCTTTATTTTCTTTATTATAGACTTGTCCACTTAGATGAATAAATCATACTCTATTTATATTATTAACCAATATATATATCCCAATCCATCTCCAGGGTTGCCTAAGAGGGAGATCGAAGAAATACTAGAGGCTCAGCAGGACACCAGGACGTGGACGACGAAAGAGGGCTACAAACCGTTCCCGGCGCCAACGAAGAAGAAGGATCCATGATCGTCCTCCCCGCTCTTCCTCACCATCATCACGGATCCTAGTGTAGACGGTGTGACCTCTTCATTTGTAATGTGTGCAACGATGTTTTGTATCATACGACTTGTGTAAAAATTCGGCACTTGTAATTATTGTGTGACACACGATGAACTTTTGTATCATGACTTGTGTAAAAATTGTGTATTCCGGGCTCTAAGTAATGTGATGTACCTGTAATTCCTATAATATATACCTGTATTTACAGTTTCCTGTAATATGCCTGCATTTCCTGTAATGTGATATACGTGTATTTCCTGTAATATACCTGTATTTGTACAGCAGGCAGCAGAAAATCGAAAATTCATTTAAATAATTTTGTGGCGCATCTTTTAAGTTTTCTGTGGCGCATGGACTTCTGTGGCGCATAGGCAACAGATGCGCCACAGAAATATTTTTGTGGCGCACCACAGCTGGTGCGCCACAGAATCTTTGTATTTCTGTGGCGCACCGAGGGGGTGCGCCACAGAAATGTATTTTAGTGGCGAGGTTTCTGTGGCGCATCCCACCATTTCCAGGATGCGCCACAGAAACCCTATACTGGTGCGCCACTAATGGCCTTCTCCCTAATAGTGTTGGGATTTGGATGCACGAGTGAACCATACACTCAGTACGAATTTTTAGGCTTAGCAAAGAAGGTATTTGAAGCAAACATCTAATATTAACCGGTAACAGAGTAACATAAGACATTAGTCAATCATAACCATAAAAGCTCCACACCGTCTCCCTTATTGACCAAACAATTCTTTTGATGGAAAGATTAGCTTAATGAATTAACAACTATGAAACACCACACAGTTTCGAGCTTTTATCAGTATTTCTTTACTAATCAATTCTACTAAAATAACCAGCAAGTTTAAGCATTCATCTTAATATCTCAAAACAAATGAGAAGTATCAAGTATCCACACAATGATCTACAATACTATGCAGGCTTTCGTTTCATTCCACTATCACATGAATAGCATTTCGTCACTTTGACAATTCAAGCAATTTATCAATAACAACTCTCCAACAAATATACGTGAAGAACAAGAGAGTTTAACAACAACTACTAGCAGCTCTAAATAAGATAAAAGCTAAAAGCGAGAGCTTACTAGCAAACAAACAGTAGCTAAGAATACTCAACAAAATATAAGCGGAGCACAAGAGTATTCAAACGAAAAAGCGGAGCGTGTCTCTCTCCCACATAAACAAAGCAAGGATCCAACAAGCATATGACCAGAAAACAAACAAACAAAACTGAAAGTAAAAAGACGCTCCAAGTATAGCACATAATATGTAAAGTGATAAAAACTTAGTTCAACGAAGACGACCTCATGATAGTCGATTAAGAAGAGGGGATGCCTAGGGCATCCCCGAGCTTTGATGCTTGATAGTTCTTGATATTCAGAGGGGGTGCCATGGGGGCATCCCCAAGCTTGAGCTCTGATCCATCTTCAATTTCTTCATTATCCTCTCCTTTGGAACTTAAAAACTCACTTCACACAAAACTTCTCATAAACTGATTAGAGGGTTAGTGCTAATAAATTAAAATGCACATGTGTTCAACTCAAGACAAATTGCAAAACAAATTTATTAGGCATTAGCTACTGTTTACTAAGCCTCAATGTGGCACTCCACCTCTAGAGTATCACATTTGACGATAGTAAAGAGACGAATACAAAATAAAAGAAGAATCTGTCAAAATCTGAACAGTCTGTAAAGATCGAATTTTTAGAGGCGCTTCTGTAGCTCAAATCAGAAAACTCAAAACTAACGAAAGATAGATAAAAGTATCAGGCTTGCTGTCTAAAAATTTCAGAAAAAATATAAAATTCAGAGATGTTTTGGATTTTCGAACAGTGAAGGACAAAAATCTGTTTCTGGACAGCAAAACAACACCTCGCACTTTCAATGCATTAGAGGCTAAACTTGGCACAAAAAACCAAAAGAAAAAGATACAATGAAGTTGCTACAGAGGCAACAACTTAATACTCAAGAAAAGTAAAAATCAAACTGAAAGTAAAAGATGGGTTGCCTCCCAACAAGCGCTTTTCTTTAACGCCTTTTAGCTAGGCGCAATGCCAAATATCAAGTTTTTTTGGAGGCCTTTGCAACATCAAGAGCATAGCTTGAGCTTATGATTGATTCGAAAGGAAACTTTTTTCTCTTTCTAGGGAAGTGCTCCATCCCTCTTCTGAGGGAGAACTGAAATCTTATATCTCCCTCTTTCATATCAATAATGGCACCAACGGTTCTAAAAAACGGTCTCCCCAAAATAATAGGACAAGAAGCATTACACTCAATGTCCATAACAATAAAATCAACGGGAACATAGTTATCTTTTTTTGAGAGTATGCCAAAGGCATACCTTAACTTTATAGAAGGCAGAGAATAAATTACAAGACTCTTGCTAAATCGCAGGCGATTAGGCAAGAGGGAACACTCCAACACACACACCTAGGGAAACTAAGCCTACTCTCTCGCTACATCAGTAAAGACTCCGGAAAAACCTCTCCTATTCCTAGCCCACAGCTTGAATTTATCCATAATTTGCTGTAGGAGCTCCATAGGACTGTACTGAGCCCTAACATCATGAAAAACCCATGCATTCCTATTCTTCCAAAGGCGCCAGCAGGTAAGAATGACCATTGCATCGAAGTCCTTCCTTATCATCTCACTCAGCCGTACCCTGCATCTACTCCACCAGCTCTCAAGGGTACATGTGCTTGTTGGCGCCACGGTGTTCACCCCCAGCTTCTGAAACAACTCATGCCAGACCTGTCTAGCATACACACACTGTACGAGTATGTGTTCCGCATTATCTTCTTCCTGCAAACAGACGTAGCAGCTTGATGGATGATCCTGCAGCCCGTGCCTAGCCCGACGATCCGACGTCCAGATCCGGTGTTTTATGACCAGCCAGACGAACAGTTTACATTTGACGGGAGCACCATTCTTCCAAATGTTATCAGCTGCCGCAAACCTCTCCGCACCTTGCTGCAGCATCTTATACGTGGACTTCGCAGTGTAAAGCCCCGTAGAAGACCATGGCCATGCAATCACATCCTCCACCGTCGCATTCCTGGGTACTTCAAGGATGGCTGCACCCAGTTGGATGCACTGCCGTATCCCCTCCTGTGACAGCTCGGCTCTGATGTCGGAGATCCATCGGTTATCCACTAAGGCCTCCGCTACCAATCTCTTATTTCTACACCTCACATGGACGGCTGCGAGTACCAGCGGCGCAATGTCTCCTGCCGTTCTCCCGCGATCCATCGGTCCTTCCAGAAATAGATGGATCTACCGTTTCCAACCGTGAAACTCGCCAAACTGTCAAACACTGCTGCCGCTTGTGTGTCTTTGAGCATCGGCAGTCCTTGCCATGGGCGGCTGTCGTCTGTCCTTCGTAGCCATTCCCAGCGCGTACGAAGCGCTAGGCCCTGAAGACGCAGGTCCTTAACTCCCAGACCGCCATGTCGCAGCGGCTTGGCCACACAACTCCATGCCACAAGGCACCGTCCTCCGCTGACCTTGTTTGTTCCCGCCCAGAAGAAGGACCTCATCCACTTCTCCACTTCTTCTAGCAGCCACACCGGCGCGTCAGCCACAAGGAGGTGATGAACTGGTTTCGCCGCGATCACCGTTTTGACGAGAGTAAGCCTGCCCTCTCTCGCAATCATGCCCCTTTGCCAAGCTGGGATGAAATCGACTACCTTGTCCAACATTGGCTGCCATTCAGCTTTCGTCAACGGCCTGAGGGCAAGCATGAGTCCAAGATATTTGATTGGGAAATTAGCTAGAGGGCATTGGAGAATATGCTGCACCAGCTCCTCATCTGACGTCTCCCCTCTGATCAGAGTAGCCGTGGACTTTCCATAGTTCACTCTTAGCCCAGATGCCTCTCCGAACACCTGCAGAGCTTCCCTTGCCGCGACAAGATCCTACATTTGCGGCTTGACAAACACAACCACGTCATCTGCGTAGATCGAAACTCTCTGCACCGGCGTACATCCTCCAATGGGATCAAACAGATTTGCTTCGATAGCTTTCCTGATCAGCACCGTGAACACTTCCATGCCAAGCACGAAGAGTTGGGGAGAGATGGGGTCACCCTGCCGTAAACCCCTAACATGCCTGATCACTGGGCCAGGAAGCCCATTAACGATCACTCTGGTACTCGCCGTGCGCAGCGAGATCTCTAGCCACTTCAACCAGGCCGGCCCAAAACCCATCTGTCTCAAAACTTCAAAAAGAAAGGCCCAGGAAATCGAATCAAAGGCCCGGGAAATATCTAATTTCAGTAGGACTCCTTTTTCCCTTCTCGAGTTGATTTTCCTCGCAAGCTGTCTGACAAGCATAAAATTGTCGTGAAGATTCCTGTGCTTGATGAACGTTGATTGGTTCACGCTCACCAGGTCGCCAATGCGAGCACGCAGCCGATTTGCCAAAACCTTGCTGAACAACTTAGCAAAACTATGCACCAAACTGATTGGGCGATAAACTCCCACCTCTATGGCCTCCCTTTTCTTCGGAATCAACGTGATGAGTGCTCTGTTTAGCTTGCCAAACCCTCTCCCATCACCAACGTAGAGCTTGAATATGGCTGCCATAATATCCCTCTTGATAATGTGCCAAGCTTTGTGGTAGAAATCTCCTGTAAAACCGTCCGGGCCCGGGGCGCGATCTGGCGGTAACTCCCTGATAACCGACCACACTTCCTCCTCCGTGAAGATTGCATCCAGCTCGCTCAGGTCAGCGGCTTGAATTCCCAGCTCGTCAAGGTCGAGAGTATACTGACGATTATTGATCGTGCCGAGAAGCTGTTGGTAAGCATCATAGAAAGCTGCCTCCTTTCCTTCCTGTCCTGTGATCAGCTCGGAGCCAACCCTGATGGCCGGGATATAGTTCCTGATCCTTCTTCCATTCGCAATAGCTTGAAACAGCTTGGAGTTAGCATCCCCGTCTCTGAGCCACCTCACCCTCGATCTTTGGCGTGCTATCGTTCTGTCAAGAGATGAGAGACCCAACAATTTCAGTTTGAGCATTCTTTTGAGCCAGAGTTCACCGCTTGTCAGTAATCTCCTTTCCTCCGCCACCTCCAATCTGTGAATCACTATGTGCGCAACACCGATGAGCAGTTTGACATTCCCCACACTCTTTTGGCCCCAAGACTGAAGGTACGCCGCCAGGTTCTGCATCAGCGCATCCAACCGCTTGAACGGGTCTGTGATTACATCCGGGCACACCCAGCCTTCTCTGACGGCATCCTCGAACCCCTCAATTTGGGTCCAGAAATTTTCGAATCTGAATCTCCTCTTTGGCTTGTGGACGGCACACAGCGCCATATGCAAAGGGGCATGGTCCGAGACCGACGAGGACAGAGCTTGAAGAAGAGCGTCTGGGTAGCACAGCTCCCAGTCAATCGACACAAGCGCTCGGTCGATACAGGTCATGGTTGGGGCGTCTCGGCCATTGCTCCAAGTATACGAGCGCCCATGCATGTAAACCTCCTCAAGATCGTGCGAATTGACAAACTCCCGGAACCTCGCCATAGAGTTTCGATTGATATTGTTATTGTTCTTTTCTGATGCTCTGAGACAATAAGGACATCATCAACTCTACCCAAAGGTTTCTTTTTAGAAGAATCAGCAAGATGAACATTTAAATAGCACTCTTCCAAAGGATTTAAATTGAGCATATCATAGAAACTTTTAGGCATAACAGAAACACTAGCACCAAGATCACACAAAGCATTACAATCAAAGTCATTTATTTTCATCTTATTAGTGGTTTCCCATCCATCTTCTAATTTTCTAGGAATAGAAGTTTCTAGCTTAAGCTTTTCTTCCCTAGCCTTGATAAGAGCATCGGTAATATGTTTGGTGAAGGCAATATTTAATTTACTAGCATCCGGTGACTTAGCAAGTTTTTGTAGGAACTTTATGACTTCAGTAAGATTGAAATTATCAAAATCAATTTCACCATCTTTAAATAGGCTAGGAGGTTCCTCATTAGTAGTTTGGATAGTATAAACTTTAACAGTTTTCCTATTCATTTCAGCAATTCTAGCTTCTTCTTTCTCTCTAGCCCACCTAGCTTTCAAGCGAGCTAGCATCCTTTCATTCTCATTAATTTGAATAGAAATAGCATTTAAAGATTCAGTAGGCTTGTCTTGAAGAGGAGTGGTTCTAATTTTTAAAATTTCAACATCATGAGCAAGATCTTCCACTTTAGAGACAAGTCTATCCAGTTTTTCAAGTTTCTCTTGATCCTTTTTAAGCAAGATAGGAGTTTCATTAACAATTTTAGGATCAGTGGGGCTCTCATATCTATTCAAAGTTTTATAATCTCCATCAATATTAATTGAAGCAACAGGAGTATTAACAGCTTTAAAGACAACAAAGGCATCAGTTTCAGCAGGAGCAACCAATTCGGGTTTAGCAGCCATTCTGTTAATCAAAGTAGCTTGAGTTTGGGAAATATTCGAGATGCAAGCTTCAGTACTAACAAGCCTTGATTGAAGTTTAGATATTTCTTTATTTAATTCTCCTAGTTGATCATTTATACTTTTCAATATAAAAGAATTCTCATTCATTTGCCTAGAGAAAATTTTGTTTTGCTCATATTGTTCATGCATGAACTTTTTGGTAGACTTCTCTACTTCATTTAGTCTACTATTACTAATTTCTTGATTATAGGAATTACCATAGGAATTGCCATAAGAGTTGACATTATTGGGAGGATAAGGCTTATAGTTGTTACTACCAAAATTATTTCGATAAGCATTATTGTTGAAGTTACTTCTATTAAGAAAATTAACATCAACTTGATCCTTTTCCTGGGCAATTAATGAAGCAAGTGGGACATTATTAGGATCAATGTGGGACTGATTGGTAGCAAGCATAGACATAATCATATCAACCTTATCACTCAAAGAGGAAATTTCCTCGACAGAATTTACCTTCTTACCACTTGGAGCTCTTTCAGTATGCCATTGTGAATAATTTGTCATCATCTCATCCAAGAGCTTAGTTGTTGCACCTAATGTTGTGGACATGAAGGTGCCTCCCGCGGCCGAGTCCAAGAGGTTCCTTGAAGAAAAATTCAAACCTGCATAAAAAGTTTGGATAACCATCCACATAGTTAATCCATGCGTGGGACAATTTTTAACCATAAATTTCATTCTCTCCCAAGCTTGAGCAACATGTTCATTATCAAATTGTCTAAAGTTCATAATGTTACTCCTTAATTGTATGATTTTATCAGGTGGATAATATTTTCCAATAAAAGCATCTTTGCATTTAATCCAAGAATCAATGCTATTTCTAGGCAAAGACAATAACCATTCTTTTGCTCTCCCTCTCAAAGAGAAAGGGAAAAGCTTTAGTTTTATGATGTCACTTTATACCTATTTATACTTTTTCATATCACATAACTCAACAAAGTTATTTAAATGAGAGGCGGCATCATCAGTACTAGCACCAGAAAATTGCTCTTTCATAACACGATTTAACAAGGCAGGCTTAATTTCATAAGATTCCGCTTTAGTAGTGGGTGGAGCAATTGGAGAGCATATGAAATCATTATTATTAGTGCTAGTAAAGTCACAAAATTTGGTGTTTTCAGTGGAAGACATAATGATAAAATAAAATAACAAGACAGGAATAAAGATTACACTAATTTTTTTGGGGTTTTAAAATTTTGCAACAGGAAAAATAAGCTAACGAGAAATAAAAAAAGCAAGACAAAAACAAAGTAAAGTGATTGAGAGTGTGAGACTCCCCTTGCTGTAGCTCCAAGATCCTCGGCAACGGCGCCAGAAAAGAGCTTGATTGCTACTGATGAAGAGTTGGGTGGTGCCCCAAGCGAAGGCGGAGATGTAGCAAGCAGCAGTTTTCCCTCGATAACGAACCAAGGTTTATCGAACCAGTAGGACCTTGAAATCAACAACAAAGTGAATGTTGAAGATCTTTGGCGCTTAATCTTCAACAGACGGGGACCCTGCACACACTCAACTAAAATACTTTGCCCCCAACGGCGGAAAGGTTGTCAATCTTTCCGGTCTCGTAGAAAATAAAGCGGTTAATTGTATACTGAAATAGATGAATTATGAAAATGGACCAGAGGAGTAATGATGGTGAAAAGTGATGAATAAAGGTTGCAATCAATGTAAAAAGATGGACCGGGGGCATGGGTTCACTAGTGGAGTCTCTCGAGTAAATAGAACATTCATATGATGGGTAAACAAATTACAGCTGGGCAATTGACAAGATTACACTAGTAGGAAAAAGGTTACCCGTGGCGCACCAATTTTACTTACCCGTGACGCAGGGCCCTGCGCCACGGATTGCCACGCCACGGGTAACACTTTAGCCGTGGCGCAGGTGCCCCGGTGCGCCACGGGTAAAAAATTAGCCGTGGCGCACCACTGCACTCTGCGCCACGGCTAACGTGCGCTACGGATAAGCCACTAGCTGCGCCACGGGTATGCATTTGGGGAATTAAAAAAAGAAGCCGCCCGGGGTCCGCGTGCTGGGCAGGGCTCCGTTCGTGGAAACGCAAATTAAAAAAAGGCACCGGCCACCGCCGGCACGAGCCAGCCGGCTGCGTGGGGCTCCGCGGTGAGGACGACGACGCGACAGGGTCTTCGCGCCGGGATTCAGCCGTCCGCTGCGGGAGGGCTTGACGGCAAGGACTGGCGCTGCGGGGTGGGCTTCACGGCGAGGATGACGGCGCTACGGGGAGGCTTCACGGCGAGGACGACGGCGCTGTGGGGGGCTTCACGGCGAGGACGACAGCGCCACGGGTGCGGGGGGATCTGGCCGTTCGCTGCGGGGGGACGCGCGGTGGGACGCGGCCGGCGAGCTCGAAACGCCAGGGACCGGTGGTCCACCGCGGGGGTCCATGGCGCGCCTGGGTCTTCATTTCCGTCCGCCACCGTGGAGGCTCCGTGCTCGGGGGACTCCGGTTGCCCGCGCTCCATGGCTCCGAGCTGGGCAGCGTTGCATCCATGGAGCAACGAGATGGGCAGCGTCCATGGCGTATCTGAAAAGTCAAAGGATGGAACGAGATGGGCTAGCTGCAGCCTTGTCAATCAATGTTGTTCATCGTGTTCCAACACAGGAATCGTAGTGTTGCTAGGCTCCTAGTCACCGATCCACGTTTCTTTCCGTCAACCAATCAGATGAAGCATAGGGCTAGCACATGGATTGTGTGCTTGTTTGAGGGCGATAAGAGCCGTCGGATCTCTGCGAACGGTGCTGGTTGTTTGTTAGTACGTGAACCAAGACCAATCCTAGTGCCGCACACACCATGGCTAATTTAATACGCATGACACATCAGAATATGGGTGCGCCACGACTATATATTTAGGCATGGCGTATCTTTTTTGGGTGCGCCACGGCTAAGTTTGTGCATTCCGGTCGCCCACGTCCCAACTTAGCCGTGGCGCGGCACGCCAGGCAGTGCGCCACGACTAAGTACTTACCCGTGGCGCAGCACCTACTGGTGCGGCACGGATACTTAGCCGTGGCACACGTCCTGTGTGGTGCGCCACGGCTACTTGGCTTACCTATAAGCCTTTTCCTGCTAGTGTTATAACACAAACTTAATCTAGATATGACAAAGAGAACATGATAATATTTAAGTAGGCATCACGACAATGAACAAAGACCGTTGAGTCCAACTGCATCTTTGTCTAAAAAGTCCACCGTGGGATCGCTATCCAGCCTGTCACCCATCGGTATTAAGTTGCAAGCAACAGACATTTGCATTAAGCAATATTAAGAAAAGCACACCCTCGCCCTTAGACGTTTCTGTCACTCGTGCCCAGGAACAAAAGGGGGCATGAACCCACTATCTAGCATAAATACTCTCTCTTGGAGATACACACAATCACTTGGCCAAAGTAACTACGCACATCGGAGAGCATGCAAGAACATAAATCAACATATAAGAATCATGCACAATCTGATCATAACTTTATAATCCATCGGATCCCAGCAAACACATCACATAGCATTACAATAATCGATCTTGATCATGTTAGGCAGCTCACAAGATCATAAGACATGAAGCACAAGAGAGAGAGACTACCATCTAGCTACTGCCATGGACCCAAGGTCCAAGGTGGGACTACTCACAAATCATCCCGGAGGAAGACATGGCGATGAAGAGCCCTCCGGGATCGATCTCCCCTCCGGCAGAGTGCCGAGATCTGCTTCAGAATCACCCCCGAACTAGGGTTTGAGTTGACGGTGCCTCGGGATGACTTTTCTGGAAAATAATGGCCGCCCCGACGTTTTTAGATTTAATGTGAATTTATAGGCGTCGGAGGGGGCCGAGGGGGTGCACCACGGGCAGGGGCGGGTCCCACCCACGGGTGGACCCCAGGCAGCGTCAGCAGGCCGCCCCTGGCCTGTGGGTGGCCCCCAGGGCTGCCCTTTGGTGTCCTGGTGCCTTCCGTCGTATAAAAAATCTCCGTAAATTTTCAGCGCAATCCGACGATACTTCCTGTGGTGGACTTTCTGAAATACAAAAACAGCAAAAACAGGAAACTGGCACTAGGCATCTTGTCAATAGGTTAGTCCAACAAAATGCATAAAAATGATTAATATGATAATAAAAACATGTGACAACATCACAAAACTAGCATGGATCAATAAAAAATTATAGATACGTTTGACACGTATCAAGACTTTGAGCGGTCCGACGAGTGTGACCGCAAGTTCAACAAGATCTCCGAGTCATTTGGGGCGCAAGAGCAGCTCCAGGAGCTGTCGCTCACCAACGATCGCACCCTCTTCCCCGAGGGCAAAAAATCAGCACCCGAATCGGCCTTCAACGCAACCAACGACACAAGGGCGCATCAGGTGCACCCAACCGATCCTAAGAAGACGGCCCTTGTATCGACAAGCTTGCCTTCCGCATAGGAAAGCACGCTCGTCGAGTTCCTGCGTGAGAACTGGGACATATTCGCCTGGTGTCCAGACGACATGCCAGGCATACCCAGGTAATTCGCCAAGCACGCACTCCAAATCTTGCCTAACGCAAGGCCCGTCAAGAAAACTATGCGCCGCTTCGTCGAGCCGAAACGCCTTGCCATCGGGCAAGAAATCGACAGGCTCCTGGCTGCCAAGTTCATCCGGGAAATCAAGAAGTCGGACTGGGTAACTAATCCCGTCCTGGTTCCAAAGAAGAATACGGACATACTCTGCATGTGCGTTGACTTCACTTCGTTAAACAAGTGTTGTCCAAAGGATCACTTCCCCCTGCCGCGTATCGACCAAATTGTCGACTCGATGGCAGGCTGCGAGCGCCTCTCCTTTCTGGATGCCTACTTAGGCTACAACCAGATTCGTATGAAGGAAGAAGACGAAGACAAAACAACATTCATCACGCCCTTCGGCGTCTACTGTTACACAACAATGCCCTTCAGGCTCAAGAATGCGGGTGCCACCTACCAGCGCATGATGCAGAACTGCCTCAAAGAGCAAATTGGGCGAAACGTCCAAGTCTATGTTGACGATATAGTCATCAAGACCAAGAAAGAAGCAACGCTCCTTGACGACCTGCGCGAGACCTTTGCCGCGCTCAAGAAATACAACATCAAGCTCAACCCAACAAAGTGTGTGTTCGGCGTTCCGGCCGGATAGCTGTTAGGGTACCTCATATCTGCACGTGGTATCGAAGCGAACCCGGAGAAGATACAAACACTCCTGAAGATGCCGGAGCCCTCAAAGCTCTGGGACGGCCAACAACTCTCCGGACGAGTAGCAGCACTCAGTAGATTCATCAGCAAGTTAGGCGAAAAGGCGCTTCATGTCTTCGCGCAAGGTGGCGCATTACTTCCAAGAGCACCCGATCACGGTGGTGAGTGGGGCACCACTCGCAGACATCCTGAACAACTCCAAGGCATCTGGCAGGGTAGCCAAATGGAGCATCAAATTAGGTCCTCTGGATCTAAATTACAAACACCCAACATCGATCAAAGCACAGGTCCTACCTGACTTCACCACCGAGTGGATGGAGATGCAGCTGTCCTCGGTACCTGATACATTAAGCTCATGGACCATGTACTTCGACGGCTCCAAGAGGAATGAGGGGGCAGGCGCATGCGTCATCCTCATATCGCCGAAAGGTGAAAAGTTGCGCTACGTCTTGCAGATGGATTTCGAGAAGCCATCCAACAATGAAGCCGAGTATGAGGCCCTGATACATGGGATGAAGATGGCCAAAGAGTGCGGCGCTGACCGCCTAATGATCTACGGAGACTCCAACTTGGTCGTACAGTAGACCATGAAGGAGTGCGACGCCGCAACAGACAACATGATCGCATATTGGAACCTGTAGAACAATATGGAGGGTCACTTCGACGGCTGTGAGCTCCGTCACGTCGGGTGCGCCAGCAACGAGGAGGCAGACACCCTGGCAAACATCGGGTCCATGAAAGCTAAAGTACCCCCCGGAGTCTTCCTGGAGAAGATAAACAAAAGGTCCATCAAGATCACGCGGTCTACGGCTCCCTCTACACCGGCACCTGGGACCCTAGAGACTAGCGACCCAAGCTCCAAGACACCCGACTCAGCCATACCCCCGGTAGAGGTTTTTCTCGAGCCTATTTTTACGAGGCCATTCCTGGCATATATGCTACATCAAGAGCTTCCAGAAGACACAGTCGAAGCACGGTGTATCACTCGCCGTGTCAAAGCATTCACAATAATCAACGGGGAGCTTTACAAGCAAAGCATATTGGGCGTCCTCCAGAGGTGCATCGCACCCGAAGACGGCAAGGTTGTTCTCCTCGAGATCCATGCCGGCACTTGTGGGCATCACGCCAGCAGCCGGGCCTTAGTCGCCAAGGCCCTGCGTGCTGGTTTCTATTGGCCCACGGCGCTCCACGACGCCGAGGACATCATCAGGCGGTGTATCGGCTGCCAGAAATTCGACACTAAGCCTCACGCACCTGCTTCAGAGTTTGAAGACAATTCCCCTCGCTTGGCCATTCGCCCAGTGGGGACTTGATATGGTGGGGCCATTGAAGAAATCCGCCCGCGGTGGACACACCCATCTCCTGGTGGCCGTCGACAAGTTTACAAAATGGATAGAGGCTGTGCCGATCACAAACGCAGCAGCCACGACTGTTGTCAACTTCATCAGGTCCATCATCTTCTGTTTCGGCGTCCCACATAGCATCATCACCGGTAACGGAACAAACTTCACTGCTGAGGAATTCCAAGACTTCTGCAAAGAGCAAGGCATCAAGCTTAATTACGCCTCGGTCGCCCACCCACAGTCAAACGGACAGGTGGAAAAGGCGAACGGCCTCGTCTACAGTGGCGTCAAAAAGCGCCTCTTCGTACCACTCAAGCGCGCGGCGGGTGCCTGGGTGGAGGAGCTACCTTCTGTCCTGTGGAGCCTACGCACCACGCCTAACAGATCAACCAAGTACACTCCATTCTTCATGGTGTACGGGGCAGAAGCAGTCCTGCCACATGACCTGCGCTTTGACGCACCTCATGTTGTAGCATACGATGAAGACGACGCCAACATGGCACTCGAGAACGACTTCGATTTGTTGGACGAAGCGCGGGACATCGCACCCGCCCGTACGGCAACATACCAACAAAGCCTACGCAACTACCATAGCCGTCGACTGCGCACAAGGTCGTTTGAGGGTGAACTAGTGCTCTGGCTCAAGCAAAAGAAGGTGCACAAGCTCGCCTCCCCATGGGAGGGACCCTTCATCATTGCAGAAGTAATCGGCGGAGGAGCATACCGCCTGAAGAACGCAAGAAACGGAGAGCTATCACACAACCCGTGGAACGCTGCACACCTGCGACGCTTCTATGCTTAGCACAGCTATCAATAAGGCTACTCCGCCATCAATGTAATCCTTGAGACTACGTCTCCATCAATAAAGTGCAATGTTCCTCTATTTTTGGAGTTGACACGCCGCACAACAAAGCAATCGCCTTCGCGTCACCCGATACTCGGGAGCTACGCTGTCAAGGCCAAACAAAAATAAACTCCGGAGTAGCGCTCGATACTCGGGGGCTACGCCGTTAGGGCCAAACAAAAGTAAACCCCGGAGTAGCACTCGATACTCGGGGGCTACGCCGTCAAGGCCAAACAAAAATAAACTCCGGAGTAGCGCTCGATACTCGGGGGCTACGCCGTTGAGGCCAAACAAAAGTAAACTCCGGAGTAGCACTCAATACTCGGGGGCTACGCCGTTGAGGCCAAACAAAAGTAAACTCCAAAGTAGCACTCGATACTCGGCGGCTACGCTGCATAGGCTCAACAAAGTAAAGCAAAACACACAAAAGACTCATAAGCGCAACAACTCGATGACAACGCGAGCGCGTCTCACACTTGTGACAAAGCATTCCAATTACATATTGTACAAACATTTTCACAGGTCTGCGGAAAACAAGCTAATCGGCAGGCTCCAACTTTGGAACCTGCAAAGCTACATGGTCAAGCTGCAACTCAGTATCGCGCTCCAGCTTACTAATTAAATTGACGGCTATGCCCTCAACAGCCCGATAGTGGGCCTCCATCGGCGTAGGCTCGCCGCCAGACCGCGGAGGAACTTCCTCTATCCCCGTCAGGCACATATATGGGTGGCGTCTGCGTACAAACGCCAAGGCATACGCTGCACCACTGACGAGCTGAGGATGGACGAACTCTCGTGCAGCTTCATCGTTGCGAAACCTCGCCAGGAGAGCGCCAAGGCCTTGCGGTTGCTCGTCCAGGGGAAACAAGGCCTTATGTACTAGTGACAGCGCAGACCTACAAGACCCAACAAACGAGACTACCTGACGCACGCGATCCTGTAGCACAGCCAGTACGCGACCCCGAGCACTGTCGGACCAGAAGGAGGTGGTATCCGGTCCTATGACTCAGGTACATGAAGAAACCGACAAGGGCTCGGGGGCTTGCGGTCGCTTACATAGCAGGTCAAGGTTCGTCTTTTCCAGTTCTTCAAGCAAGAAAGCCTCTCGCTTGGCGGGACGAGGTTGCTTCGATCTCAAAATGGCTAAGACACCTTGAGTAGCCCGTAAATCCTGCTCCAGCCTGGCGCACCGGGTCTGCAAGTACCGAGTACCGGTACTCGTCAGGATCGCTGGTGCCAGAGGTAGTGGCAACGGCTGGCGACTCGGAGCCATGCGTCTGATTGGGTGCAACTCCAGTGGATGGAGAAACATTTGCAAGGCTAGCCTGCTCATAAAACAAAGGAAGGAGTATAAGGCCAAAGGAAAATCAGCACCAGAAAAAGTACCCTCGCCCTAGTCCTCCAATGGGATCGGGGGCTGGATTTCAGAAACAAAGTACTCAAGCAAAATGCGAGGAAATGCCATTAAAGGCTCCTAGGCCAATGTTCATTACAAGCGACAAAGCAAATGAGAACAAGTCTTTACAAAAGCTTCGACAAGCTACTACGAAGCCTAGCGACTACTGCGAGCTGGTAGACTTCTTGGCCTTCTCCGCGTGCCTGGCGGCTTTGCCTCTCCAGAGTCTCCGTCAGCTTTTGCGCCAGCTCGCGGGACCTCTCGGAAAAGTCGCTGAGGGGCAGCGCCTTGCCATCGGGCCCGCGAGGATGCCCCGACATGGCCTTGTCAAAGTCACCCTCGAAGTCGTGACCCAGCAGCATTAGAAGAGTAGTCTGCGATCCACGTACCGTATGCTCACGACGGAAGTCTCCAATGGTGGAGGCGTCGGGTCCAAACAGCTCCGCCAGTTCACCAAAGGAGGAGGGAAGCTGCCCCTTGGTAAATACGCTGCCGTGTAAGCACGTAAACGCATCCCTAGACTTCGACAGGAGACCTCCTGTCTGACTACCGACACCCTCGAGGGCAACCAGGGCACCCTCCAAGTCTTCGGGGAGAGCTTGGCTGCTAGAGCCCGCGGGAGCGCCCAAATACCCTGGGCAAAGAAGAAAGAAGACTTAGCAAAAGAAAAACGCAGCAACATAACAAAGGGGAAGGGACGAAACGTTGGCAAACCTGACAGAGAATTGGTCACAGCTCCAAGACGACGGGCGTTCGCCTTCTCGCTTTCCTCGGCCTCTTCCCTCGCGGCTCGTGCGGCCATCAGCACGCGCACGGGCATCACCCTCGGCGGAGTCGAGTTTCCTCTTTAGTTCGGCAGACTGCTGCGTGGCGTCGTCCCTCTCACGCTGAGCCTGCGCCAGAGACTATGTGGACAATACAAAATAAGGACAAATACAGCAGAAGAACCCGAGTATAGGAAAAGGGGAGAGTTTACCTTGTAGATCGCCAGACTGCTAGTGGAGTCGAGCAATCTCTGTTTCCATGGCGGCGTAGCAACGGCCAATGTCTAGCAGCTCACTCGTAACCGACTGTGACAGCACAAAGAGATAGTCAGAAGCCTGAACTTGAGTCTATACCCGACTGATCCTAATCGCATATAGACTCGGGGGCTACTCCCATCGGGAGCGCTTACGTGCACCCGAGCAAACAGAAGCAAAAGACAGAAAATGGAAGACATGGCTTGAGTCTATACCCGACTGTTCCTAGTCGCATATAGACTCAGGGGCTACTCCCATCGGGAGCGCTAGCGCACGCCCGATATCTGAAAGAAAGAGTGAACAACTTACGTGTTCGGATGAAGCTAGCGGAGGAGCGCTGACGATAGTGACAAGATTGTCACCAGGGGCAGTTGTCGCAGCAGCGCCCAGCACAACGCCATGGTTGGAAGATGGTGGCGGAGCCATTGTCCCCTTTAAGCTGGGGTCTGCGCTCTCACACTCATCTTCGGGCTTGGCCGCGTCCGATGGAGGAAGTTTCCCACCGGAGGAGTCCCTAGCGAGGACGGTCGAGTTAGTTGAACATTCAGCCTCACGGTAGTGGAAAAGAAACAACAAAGAAAAAGAGCACACTTACGAGCTCACGACAGTCAAGAGGACGTCTGGATCGAAGCTATCAGAAGCCGCGCGGGCCCTCTTTGACGGAGGGACCGCAGGGTCTCGTGCCAGCGCAGTCTCGTCGCCGGTACGAACAGGAGGCGAAGATGAGCCGGAGTCGTCGGCGCCAGCACTTTGTTTCGACTTCCCTGCCTATTTCGAGCTAGCGTCGTGGAGTCGCTTACGGCGGGCCTCCAACGTAACATCATCGATTTCCACAGATTCCGCCTCGTTGGGCGACACGACGGAGGAAACCGAGATATCCTGTTCGTCAAGATCCACCCGCAAGTCTGGGACCGCAGAGGTTCCCTTACCCTCAGGCAGTGGTGGCAGACTAACGAAGATGGAGTATCCCTTCAAAACAACAATCTATCATTCGAAAAGAGGCAACGGAGAACAAAGAGTAGCACAAGCAAAATGAAAACAATGAAATCACCTGAGGCACAGGATGCTCCAAGCTGAATGGAGTGACGAGAGGATCGAAGACGTGTGGCTCGCCAACCTTCAACATGGTCAAGGCACACACGCGGGCTTCGACCTCGCCCGCTGTCAGCACCTCTGCAGATGTGCGCACTGCATCCGTGGCACCTGCATACTCATACAACGGGTGCACCCGAGCCTGGATAGGGTGCACGCGCCTTTTAATAAACATGGCAATCAGGTGAACTAGCAGTCTTCAGCAACGCGGACACACGAGACACCAGAGGGGTTGCTTCAGTGGCCTCTCAGGCGTCCGGTTGGTGTGACCACGAGTTCTTCTTCTCGACGATGACGCCGGCACGGAACGGCGGCACTTCGTGCAGCTGCCCCGGCTTGTGCATGTCGGAGACATAGAACCACTTCTTCCTCCAGTTTTGCGCAGACTCGAGCTGCTTCAAGTTGAAGTAGTCGATGTCTCCGTGGGTCTGGATCCCGAAGCCCCCGACGGGGTACACACCGCGAGCGCTGGCATTGCGCTTCATGTTGAAAAAACGCTGCCTCAAGCCCCAGTGCGGGTGTATCCTGAGGAAACACTCGCACAGGACGATGAAGCACGCGATGTGCAGGATGGCGTTGGGGGTGCAGTCGTGGAGCTGCACGCCATAGGCGTACATCAAAACCACGGAAGAATTCGTGAACAGGGAATGTGAATCCACTGTTCACGAAATTGACGAAGCAGACGCGTTCGCCATCTTTGGGACGGGGAGTTACCTCGTCGCCAGGCGCCCGCGTCGTCATCTTCTCCGATGACGGCAGATGCCCGTCGCGGCGCAGCACCTCTAACTGGCGCTCGGTCACGGAAGACCGCTGCCAGTCCCCGTGAACCTTCTTCAGATTGCCCGCGACGGTACCGTCGGCGGCGGCGGCGGCGGTCCCCGTCGTCTTCTTCCTCCCACTGGTCTTCGTCGTCATGGCGAAGTGGGAGACGGAGGAGGGAGCTCTCTCTCTCTCTCTTTTGGTTGGAAGGATGGTTGCAGAGCGCAAGGAGGAAGATGAAATCGGGCGGTGAGAATGGGGAATTTCCTTTTCACCGCGGGTACATCCTTATTTATCTCACAGGGAAAGTGAATCTCAGCCCTCGATTCGACATCGTGGGCAACGGCGAAGATCTAAACTTACACGTGGCAAGCATGGAGGGCAACCGTCGTGCGACGCGTCGCCCACTACGCACGGGAAACAAGGAGGCCATCATCATAGCGCCGTGTAAATTTCGCGACGCGTGGTCAAACTGACGCAGCGCCCCGCCTTGTCACTTATGACAGGCCCAGAGGCAGAGTGCATCGGTTGCGATGCGCACGCCAATGACGTCAACAATGACGTAATTCGTCCAAACAAAAGCACGCGTTGTCACGCTAATACGTTCGACTAATTCAGGAACTGGGTGCACTCGATAAGTATTCGAGTCCCTACAGTGGTCGTCAACTGACGTTAAACGTCATCTTACTCCCATCGGGAGCAAAAAAATTCTGAAGTGGATCGCAAGATCAGCGGGTTGAGATTATCCCCAATTACAAGTAATTCAGCATAATCTCGGGGGCTACTCCCATCGGGAGCGCTGACGCGCACCCGATAGCCGAAAGACTAAACAAGCACCCGAAAAGTTACCGACTCCGGCCTAAACTGAACAAGTGAACAAATTACCCGAGATGAATCAGATACAATTGACCCTCGAATGCTGCACCTTACCATGCAAATGTAAGACCCACCGATCCGTCGTGTAGGGCCGGGGCCAACAGCAACAGCTATGGTACCTGAAAAATATGCCATACCAATAGGTGCGATGAAAAATACCGCCGGACGCGTTGGGTACCCTATTAAGCTAAGTTCGACTCTGTGAGACCTCAAATACGGCCTGAGTCGAATAGATCTAGCTTCCGGGCTCGAGCCCGGAGACTCGAGTCTGACGTAGGCTGGTGAGGTTCGCGCCCAAGAGCGCCTAACTGGTCCCGATCCGTCGAGTGAACCAGGCCTGCTATGCCAAACATCCTACGCAAAAACGCCCTGCGATACTGGTACGAACATAATTCACAAACTATAAGTCGCACCAGGGCACTCGAATAAAAGTTGAGTCCCTGCCAGACTCCTTGGAGTCTACTAGGTCCTCGGGGCTACTGACGTGGGTGTACCCTTCGGGTGTACCACGGTCGGGATACCTGGTGCATAAGCAAGCTACGACCCATGAGGATAAGCCCAAGGAGAAGGCCTATACCGAAGGAAACAGCCCAAGAAGCAAGGAGCTTTACGTCGGTTGTGGTTGTCCTAAATTGTAACCCTAGTCGGTAGCGGATTCCCGAGACCCAGCCGCACTACATAAGGGCTGGGAGGGCCGCCGACCTAGGGTACGCTCGTATTCACCACCAGAAACCCTAGCGAGATCGCATCTAACGATCTCGCCATTGTAGCTCCCTTATAAACATCACCGATCAATACCAGACAAGCAGGACGTAGGGCTTTTACCTTCGGGGGCCTAAACCTGGGTAAATTTTGCTTGTCGGCCGACGGATCTACCAACACCACCATCTTCCTCCTCTTTTCACAGAACCCAAGGATGACCTCCGAGGGATTTGGCGTGGTAACCCCACGTCATACTAGCTTATTTCAGCAAACTGAACAAGTACTAAAAAAAAGAACAGACCCAGTGCATAAGGGGTGGGGTCTGGGGAGGGATTATAGGAAACTAGTGTTGCCCCTTGCAGTGAAGAGAGACTGGTTCGAACCCAAGACCTCTTGGCACAAGTGGGAATGACCTCACCACTGCACCAAGGCCTGCCCTCTGTTAGAACAAGTACTCTCGGCCCAAAATTGGATACACCAATCTCCTCTTTCAAAAAAAAAGACACAGATACACCAATCATTACGTGGAAACCCTCAAGTTGAGGAAAAAATCAGAGGCCGAAGCCACCTAAATCTTTTTTCACTATTATCAAATTGGAGATACAATATGTTTTTCTCTATAAAGCACTAGAGAAACTTCTACATCAAGGTATCACAGATCTTGGATGACAACAATAAGATTTAGATCACAAGAGTTAGGAGTTGAAACAATCTCATTAAAGATGGTAGAATCATAGTTTGAGCAAGACAAGGTAGTGGATTTAAGTTTAACAACCTTGTGAGAAACACCCATCCACTGTTTGATCTCAAACTTATTCATTTAACTTTCTCTCTTTTTCTTCTCTTGTTTTTTTTTCTATTTTGGTAGAGGCTAATTGGGAATTTTGTCACTCATCTAGTGGTGGCTAGATGAGAGGCTTAACATCCTCCTTCCCTCGTATGCAAAGATTAAAATGTTTCTGGATCATAATCCTAATGGGTGGTGAGCTCTTTTACTTGTCTGGGAAGGTTAAAATATTTCTAATGGCCACCTCCTCGCAGCCCACGTGGGAAGGATATCCCCATAATTACTCGATTGTCATGTTTATTTATGAATTATGTAAATTCTTGCCCATCCATGTTGTTTTATTAAAGTATAATTCTTTGGAGTACAGTAGTACTCATATAAATTTTAAATCCCAACATTTTACATGTGGCCTAATCTAGACGAGTTCTTCGTTTTCTGTTTTGTGCGATATCTAGTTGCTTGTTTCATTAGCCTCAATAGCTTAGACGAAGAACTCCAAGAGTGTGTATGCTGCCGAGGATTTTTGATAATCTGTCGATAGTGCAGTTTTAGAAAATTCATGCAACACCACATTACAACGAACGAGTTCAAAGGTTAGTTGACATTACAAGTCGTCAATAACACAAATCTTGCAACTACGCGTCAAGCTGATAAACAGTAGCCTGTAACATCTATCGCCTATGCTATATGCGCCATATTTACATAGTATGCTCGAAAGCAGGAGTACATAGAGGCACAAGCAGTTATACCTCATTACATTGCTCATGCACCAGAACGAAGATCAACTATCTCAAACCGCAAATTAGGATTGAAGTGCACCTTGGAACAGGTTTCGAATATTGGTCCGCCGTCCGTTGTCTCTCGGTGAGTATGGAACCCACTTTCACTGCACTCCCTGAGCACATCCATTCCACCTGGGTCTGTCAACCTGAATATGCCATAGCTCCTGAAGGATTCAAGAACAGTAGCAAGATTTTCAGATTTCAGTCTATGATAATGTAACTGTCAGTCAACTGGTATCTTTCTTTCGAAAGATGAGATATTGTTAGCTAGGTGGTATCACCGAATGGAACTATGTAAAACAACCAAATTAAAATGCATGACTGCCTAGTTTATGTTTAACTGACGTAATGTTCAGCAAGAAACGCCTACCTAGTAGGATCGGTGGGAGCAGCAACAATTGCAACGGCTTCTGGTAACATAACCTGCATAAAATTAATATTCTTATGTACCAACATTAAAGGCATGACAAAGTAGGTCAGGTAAAATACACTAATGGTTTATCATGTATGAGTTACAGAAGGCCAGTAATTCTGAGCTAGACAGGTTTTCATCAACTCCCCTTTCACAGAAGTGGAACTGTTAGTACAAACAAGGAGGGAGAACACAATTGCATTAACTTTCCTAAGAAAAACTAGATGCATTAACTCGGTTTGGTCACGCTTCTCTAGTTTTGCTAATCTGCATCAATTTGGCTGATCAATCCTGCTATGAAGTTCGATAACTAGGTATTACCAAGCTTAAAATCCCGAAAACTGAAGCATCACTGCAACTTAAGCCCCCTAACGGCCTGCCTTTGCCCTTATGCGTACTGGATTATCAGCTCTCAGGCCTAACAAGTAACAACAAGTCAACAACTGTGCAGCTAAGGATAGATGGACCATGTGTTCAGATGCAACAATGGAAGATGTATTTTGTAGTTAATATTTGGCAAACTTGCCATTTAATTAATTTAACGCCCTAGCAGCCTACATCCCCTAAAGTGATCCTATGATCATATATGGTACAGCATGTTAATAATTCAGGAACTCCACATTCACGCTATTACATAGTACAAATTAAAAACATCCGTGTTAGCTACTCAAGTGAAAAATGGAGGCTTCGGCAAGTAAATGTTTTAACATAATTCTTATATGGAGGATAAACTGATTAATGTTATTTTATTAGAAAGGATTAATAAGACCAAATATCCTTAATTCATACAGGTCAACAGAACTTATTGAGTTACCTGGTAAGAGTACTGAGTATGCAAATCGATGGATGATAGGAAGCATGTCTGTGAAGGGTGAGTCTGGAAAAGATAAAAAAGGAGTTGTCGATTGTCAGAAATTGATAAATTACGGCGGCCGCTACATCTAAAAACACTACAATTGAGAAAGCATGTACTTATTAAGTCTATTTAACATTATTAAGTCTTTTGCATCGCACATTAAGTAAAAGAATAATGTTCCGTCTGGAAACATCGATCCCGTGATGGTCTCAGTGTGTGTACTCAAGATATGGGAAACCAAAAGGTATCAATTATCCTTTATGACACTCTTACAATAGCTATTGGATACAACAAAGGCCAGAATCGCAGTATACCATTAAGTAGTGAAAATAACAAGGATACTATGTTAATTCAGCGGCTGAATGCAATGACATCTTTGAGGCTGCATTCATGTATTTAGTAACAGCAATAGAAAATAGTCAATAGCAATCATTCTGAATATCATCTTCAGAGATCTATGTATTACCTCCGGTGATAACAAAATCGTTATAAGTTCATAAAAATTAATGCTAACGCTAATTTTAAGTAAGAAGACAAGCAAGTGAAATTACCCAACCTAACTTGGCAGCAAACACAGAATACACTAACAAAGTTTTTCTCACCATACTATCTTCTGTGGCTATATGAGGTTACTTGTATGTACTTATTGTTTACAAATTACAAGTATGAACCAATAATTAAATTCGATAAAGTACAGAGATATTTAAATATATACATGTATCCACCCTGCAGGGTAAAGTGACTGCTCTGATAGTATAGCATGTATCTCCTCCTCATTAAAAGCTTGACACTGCATTAAAAAAGGCACAGCATCAGCATGTGAAACTAAGAGAAATGGAAACAAAATATATTAAAGTAACAACGATAAACAAACCATTCAGTTAATGACATACTGAGTGAGCAGTTGTTTCTTGCTTTGGAATGATCAACGTTGTCACATAATAAGTTCCATCCCTCTACAAATAAACGTAAAATAATTCAAGATCCAAATCTGGATATAGCATGATTATGAGTGGAACAATAGTAAATTCTTCTTCCCACTGCACGTACAAATGAAGCCCCGAGAATTCCACAGGTCTCCAGATTATTGCTCGTGTTCTCCTTAGCCAGTTCCATGAATTCATCTGTCAGTCTAACCGACTGAAAGATAGACCACAAAGCAGACATT
Source organism: Puccinellia tenuiflora (assembly GCA_012064385.1). Lineage (NCBI taxonomy): Eukaryota > Viridiplantae > Streptophyta > Magnoliopsida > Poales > Poaceae > Puccinellia > Puccinellia tenuiflora. The sequence continues at coordinate 45,944 of QRDG01002095.1, forward strand.
TTAACTAAAATTCCAATGTGTGTCACATGCTCCTAGAAAGAGCTCACACTCACACGAATGGGAAATGAAACGAAACGTACTATTTGCACGTCGTGCAAGTTGCCAGATGCAGAAGACTGTCCGGCTGAAGGTCTTGATTGCTCATCCACATATTCAGTGACATGACTAAAAGGAGCATTGCCAAAGCTCGAGAGGTCTTCTATCCAAGAAACTATAGGAGACGGGAAGTGGTGCTTCACGGGATGGAAGCCGACATTGCCTTCTGTTCTTGTCGGAACATTAACTTGGCAGTGGATGTTACTTTTAGCATAGTCGGCATCTAGATACATTGTTCTACCTGCTGTCGAATGTGTCCCGCATTTTCTCGCACTGTGGTCAGCTCTGCCATTCAGGATCATATGTTAAAATGTCATGAACTCGTGACCTTTAGCAGAATTACAGTCGAAATGCAGAAACGCAAAGAGACTACTACTACTATAGTATACCTCGTATCGCTCATGGCTGGTGGCGCTCAGAAGACCCAATTTCAACCTGAAAAATCAAAATTCTTTGTCAAAAATTAGAGAACCATTAAAAAGAGAGAGATTATTTTTGTCCACTTTTAGATGAAGCGATTTCAGGAGATGTGAATAACACCAGCACGCGGCAGTGCTAAGGATTGGTTAGGCAAAGAAAGATTATTTTCTTCAAACGTAATAAAGAATGATCAACATCTAGAGCCACAAGCCCATGACCCCCATCCATCATCTTTGCTCCGCTACTCAAAGCCTCAATCTCGTGATCATAAATGGGATAATACCAAGACAAGACCAAAGGTCGATCAGCACACCAGCAGCCAAGGAGCTACCTACCAATCTATCATACCAAGACAAGACGCCACCTTGCTGCAGTAAACTGTAAACCACCCTCATCTTCCCCGGCTGGGACTGGGGGTTTTTCCAGGTAAGAAATCACAGAAGCTTCGCAATCTAATCTCCCATGGAAGCCGAGCCACTGACCCGTAGTCGAATAAGAATTTCATAGGGAGGGGGGAGAGCGAAAGGGGGGCTCACCGGGAGAAATCTGGAGGAGTTGAGCCGGCCTGGCCACTTGAGCTGCTGGTGGCGGAAGGAGAGCGAAGGGGAAGCGGGGAGGGGAAAGGCGAGAGATGGGCGCGTGCTGGTGTTATTCTCTGAGGCCGGTTTCAGAATTTGCACACACACACGCGTCGCCGTCAGGGGCCGCCGTGCATGCCACGCACATCACCGCGCAGAGAGAGGGGGAGAAGTAAAAGCGAGGGAGAATTTGGGATAAGGACGAAAGGCCGACGAGACGAGTGCCGGACGGGAAAAGGGAAAAGAGAAGCGTCGCGTGTGTGTGTGTGTGTGTGTGACGGAGAGGCGTTTCCCGGGCGCGGCATGGGAACACGAGACATGTCGGCTCTGGGTCGGCTCGTGGACTATGCGTGAGCAGCCGCACGCGATAGGCTCTCCAATATCAACTTGACGCTGGTACAGGAGAGGTCGAAGGGTACACGAATATCAACTTGTTTGGACAATCTTGCAAGAAAGCAAATGATGACGTTTTCAAAAGGCTGACGACTGAACCATTTCCACACACGTTGCCACGAATAGGCGCCGCCGCAGAAAAGCCAAAAAAAAAAAAAAACGTTGCAGATGGAATCAGAGCCAAGCTATCCCTGCTGTCAGGTAGAAGTATAATCCAGATCCAGTTGCTGGACCAGTACGAGAAAACTCTGCTACGTGTTCGTGTCAAGAATAGAAAAAATAACAGTGCCTCATTTCATTGAACAGGAATCCAGCTGATCTTTGCTTACAGTTTCACACGCTGCGAATCTGAAATATAATATCACCAATCATATTTCCACAGAAGCAAGCAACAAGCCTTGTGCAAATCTCTAAACATCTTACAAAGCCAATAAAACATGTATCGCAGGTACAAGATACACACTCTGCTTTCCACTGTTTACCAGTCTACCGGTTACATTGGGGCCCTACATCATCAGAAACAGCCAACTCCTTCAATGCATGTCTAGTTGTCTACTATTCCCTGCTAAGGTACATGATAATGACTACCCATCTTTTTGGTTGAGGATATCGTCCACATGTTCACCATATGCAGTTAACGGATGCATCGTAACAATAACTGGGAAATCAAGCAAAAGAAAGATGCATTATTGACTTTGTGAGAGAAAACAAAACGCAGAAGGCTCAGTATGAACTGCAGCAGTTAAGACAGTGCAGTACACTTTTCAAGGAGAAACAACTGGTTATATATTTACCAATACACACTGCCAAAAATGGGGAGGCACACCGTATTATAAGTACAGAACAAGCACCATGGACTTATCTTTCTACTTTGATGTTTGAACAAAAATGTGCTCACTTACCATCATGACAGTTTAGCAAGGAGTTTTTCCACCATACTTCTTTGTTGTATGCGATTATAAGATTCTGACTGTCTAATTGCTTCTGATACAAGAATGACATTACTTGGCGATGGAGCATTCACCTACAGGATATAAATAGAGTATATAACCAATAGTAAGCACAACATGCATTACTAATTGCCAAGTAATGAAGAAAATATTAACAAACGAATGGTACAAATCAGATGCATACCCATACTCGACCGTTCAGTCCAACAGCTATCTCGAATGATAATTTTTTCCCAAGGGCTTCTAGAAGTGGACATGTTGGGGAGCTTAAAAGCCTATAAGCAACCAACATGAGTACATAAGGGAGAAATTAACACGACTGCATTACTGAAAAATTATGGCGTGCATTATTCTCACATTCTTGCCAGGCCAGTTGATGTTTCAAACGTATAACCAGTTTTCAATTGACCGAATTCAGCAGCTTTGCCACTTGCTGTAAATGTGAGCAAAGATTCCCAAGGAAACATTATGTCCCAGCCGATGTGTTAGCGAAGATTCACAATATGACATTAAAGCACTGAAATTATAAGCTTAAAAAGTTACCATCCATGCATGAAAGTTCTGGATTCATGATGCTATTTGCTTTCACCACTCGGGCATATATTAATGTACCAATCTGCAGGAGAAAACACATGGTAAGTATATATAATAACAATGCATCAAGCTCGAGGGAGAAAACTGAACATTAGGGCAATCTTTTGAAATTATTACAAGCTGAGATCATATTTGATATACTCCCTACTTGAGTATAACACCCAGGTTCGGTATTTGACAAATTTATTGCAATGCAAACATTATTGAGTACATGTTATTGAATCTGAAACTACATAAGGGGGTCTACTGACTATTTCAGTATAACGACTGATGACAAATCGGAGTCAACAAAACAAGTGAATTGACAGATCAAAATGTTGGAAATGTATCGCACAAAATATCAACACTTTTAGAAACTTAATGATAACGCTATTTTTTGCATAGAAACAGCCAACAAAAGATGTATATGTTCCATACAAGATATACAGATGCTGAAATTCGCACCCTGTAAGAATTTATTCAGTATCTACATAGGTACCAGATGATTTGATCCAATAAATGAATTATGGAATGTTTATTTTATAAACAAACAAATGATATGTTGAATAGCTACTTAAAGCAAGATAATTGTAAGCTCAATGGCTAATAGAAAAAAAAAGGTGGATAACTAATAATAATGGTTTCCTTCTTTGATGGTCAATAAAGGCAACACCACTGTGTGCTTCATGAAAACAACCTATAATGGGATACAAAATATTCGACAACCATTGATGACCCAATGCCATACCTCAAACTTCGGTATGTTTCTCCTGGTACCACCTTCAAATGAAAGAACAGGTAGAAAGGCCAAATTAGGCCCCTTTATGTCCACCAAGAAGTTCTGAAATAATAAAATCCAGCTCAGCGAAAAGAATACATCATATAGATGCAGATCACATCCATTAATATAAAATTTAAAATTATGCTTTTGGTTAGCGCTCTATGGTAAAATTTGTGAATGTCCATTTTGACTTCAGATATATGTTTCAACTGTACAAACAGGGAGGATAGCATCAGAATAACATAAAGATGATTATAAAAGCGATCATATGACTAGAAAGCAAGTTAGAAAGTACTTCTAAAGGTAAACGTATACTTACATCTGGTTTGGTGTCAACTACAATACCAAGAACTGTATCTTCTACAGAAGGTATATACTGCCAAAAAGTAGCAAACATTGCATTAGAAAATCAATGAAACAAATGCAAGGAGAGTGAACACTGAAGAGAGTACTATGCACAATCTCATAAACAAATATACACCAATTAAGCGGACATATATATAGAAAGGTAAAAGTTTGGAGTTTATCAAACCTATTAATTATGCTTGGATGCGCTGAAGAGAAATCAGCGTGTTCAATGAAGAGTTGAAACTTGATTTAAAACAGAAGCCAAACCAACAATTATATACTGCACACAAGTAACTACGGAAACTACAAATGCATGTAAGCATTTATTGCTATTGGTGATTACATACCACTGGACTAACATAACCCAATCCACAATAGTAGCACCTTAAGCTTTCACATTAGTTTAGTAGCAAGGGTCATGCATAGGAATAAAACAGTGATATCCTTCAATCCAACAAGAAGGTGTGAAAAATTTGGCTGCATAAAAAATCAGTATGCACTAGCTACAACATTCAAAGCGAGCATGATCAGTAGTTTCACATTCACATCACAGCAATGATATATAAATCTAAACGATTGATTTCAAGCAGAGATCTACAACAGATGAACAATGTCCACGTTGTAAAAGCATCTAGAGCCCAAACCAGAGGACTCACCCTCTTCTGGGAGTTCTCCACCCAGTACTTGTTGGGCTTGGATAATCGAAGCCTCCCAGCACTGGTCACCTGGATGGTGTCACAATCCTGCAAGCCGCCCCAAATAAATCGTAAGCCCCGTGAGCCAAATGAACCCCTGTTAAACCCTAATCCCTAAATCTCATGCGGGGCAGCGGTTCCTACTTTAAAACAGCGGATGTTTTACCTGGCGCAGGCCGGCGCCGAGCTTGATGGTCTGGTTGGTCATATCGGCGAGGTCCAGGATGACGTCGCCGGGGACCTGGGCGTCGACGGCGATGTGAGGCGGGGGAGTTATAGTCCAAATCCACGGAGGTAGAGGAGCGATATGTTGGGATAAGGAAGCAAGGGGTGGAAGCTTTACCACGTAGTCGTCGACGAGGGCGGAGCGCGGCGGCTTCTTCGACTCCATTACTCAAGGACGGTAGGCGGCGTGGACGCTGGAGTAGGGTGCTGTATGCGCGGCGCGGCTGCGCTTCTCCGCTCCGGTGCGCGTGCCGTCTAGATGAGTAAGATGGGCCTGGGCCTGGGCCTGGGCCTCCAAACGTTGGCGCTGTTTTGGTTTGGTTCCCTTGGACCCAAGTTCGCTTTAAACTAAAAGAAATACCCTAAAAAAAACCGGTGCCCTAAAAAAAATACAGTACTCCGTACTGAGAAACTGTGAGGTATCGACTGTCGCTGAAGTGTTGACCAATGTAGCCGTCACTTGTGCTGTTAGAAGGAATAACGAGGTTCTGATAGCTAGATTTGGACATGAGAAGTGTGAGTTCAATTTTGATGGCAACCTGTATCCCTATGAATGTTGCCGTGCAGTGTTTACACCAAAAGAAGAGTTGAACGTAGTTTAAAATTAGTCAAACGGATACGGATAGTTCAGATATTAGCCTGGCCAATTTCATAGTTTTTCTAATCAAAACCACAAATTATAGTTCAGTTCCGCAACGAGATTGACCATTCACTCATCCTGAATTAGGTAACTTCTAAGGGGCCGACGGCCTTTAATTCTATGTAGAAAACATGTGAACCGGCGCTAAGCCACATGAGAGGAAACTCAGCAGTTTTCCCTTTTCTGGCACAAAACCCAAGCCTAAGTTGAAGAATGATATTGACATCTCTTTTGTGAAGTTTTCGGTATTTAATTTGAACTATGTACAAAACTTATCATGGCATGCTCCTCTTCCAGACAGGCCCTAAAGTTGAAGAGATTTAAGTTTACATATGGTGTTGCACCTCTTTTGCCAAGTAAAAGAACCTATCAGCACTTAACCTGGACATGACTCACAATGCTTCATTATAAAGCCCTTTTTGTACTGCAGCCTACACAATAACCTGAGCGGCAGCTTACTTACATACATATTTACATGGACAGTTTCACCACATACAGGAACACATCCTTTGCACCCAATTGCCACCCAAAAAATGCCTTCTAGTCTCTCATGAGGCTTTACAACATTTTTATTACACAATCTTTGGTCCCCAAGTTGTTATTGTCCACTCTAAAAAAGACCAGCATGTATACTTGGTATCTCAACTGGTGTTCGTAAAGCCTGTATTGATTTCAGCATACTGTTGCAACAGGACCAGGAACATGAGTTGCAGAGAAAGGGTGTCACAAATCCACAAATGTCAAGCCACAAAGAAAGAAAAATCAAGGCTGGCATGCCCAAGGTACATCTAGGCCATAATATTTACATCAAGTTATGCATATCAAAAGGTTTAAGAGATTGAGCTGAAGACACGATAAGCAGAGATGATGGAGCTGAGACCAAGAGAGATGAAAGCAAAGAACGCCATTGAGGCTGAGGAATTGATAAGTTTGGCAAACTGATCCACGCCAAATCTAGACACCCAGACATCATTGCGAGAAAGCGCTGCTGAAGACGCTGAGAGGAGCAGGTAAGCCAATATCTGCAATTAAGACGAGTCATTCAACCAAATTCTTTCATTTGCTTGCAGTTCTTCGTTAATTAATCTCAGACTACAACTTTGTGCATTGAGTCATAACTGAATGTTAGAGACATGAACATACACAGGAATTAAAGAGCAACCACGACAAATTTATATAAACATAGGTTGTATAATTCTGGATGGTAACAAAGGAAGAACCGAAGAATATAAATTGTACAAAACAATCTAGTACATAGGCGTGAATCATTTTCACTTCACAAATAACATTAGTAATAGCTTGATTAGTCCGAGGCATGTATGTGTAACCCATTTTTCAAAAGGTTCTACTCCGACGACAATACAAAACTGATTGAAGTTGGAGGATCTTGTATCGTGAAATAGAGCAATAAACTTAAGCTATGAGAACACATACATTTCAGATAAATGAATGGCCACCACTATTATGCAGCTTGTTTTACATCCCATAATTTTAGTACTATTTAGCCAAAATCAACCTCTAAATTGTCAGGGTCCCGAAACTTGAAACATCGTGCTAAGGGTTCGTTATGCTACCAAGCAAATAGACCTAATAAATACCATGAAATTCAGTACAACACATTCAGAAGTGAAGTTTGTTCATTCTTGCCTGATCCATTGCGAGATTGAAGTAGTTGCCCCAGGGGTCTCCAATTATGCGCCTCCCCGTGACAAGGTAGTGCACTTCTGCAACTAATTGGAACCCCGAGTATGTAAAAGCCATCACGCTCACAGCAAGCGTGTACCTGCATTGCACAGACACATCAATCTACGTTACATCAAGAGCCTAAAATGGGGAAATTTTGATCTTGTCCTCGAGAGATCAGAGCGCAACCTGTACTCGTTGTAGCGGCGGAAGGAGTCACCAGCCCAGCCCGGCGTAGTGCCGGCAGACATGACGGAGAGCGAGACCAAGCAGAATACGGCAGCTGAAACCCTAAACCCTAGCTCAGCCCTCTTCAGCTCCGTGCGCCGCACTTTCTCTGGAACCCCGCGCAGGAGCCATCTCTTGGAACCCACTCCGCCTCTGCCTCCGCCGCCGGCGCCGGCGCCGGCGACTGGCTCGGTGACCACCGCAGGTGCTACCTTGTCGGTCGCCGTCTTCGCCTCCTTTGCCACGGGGTCCTCGCTCGAGAGGAGCTTCGCTATGGTCAGGGCTGACTCCTTCTGCGGCGATCCGGCCGGGGATTCAGCGACGACCGCCTCCTCCTGCGGCGTCGGCGGCGTCACTTCTTCGTCTTGGGTTAGCGCAAGGGCTAGCGTCATGTTCCCCGATTCGCCTTCCGATTCATCTGCCCCCTGCTCCGATTTGGCTTCCGTAGACGCCGGCGCTGGTGGAGGTGGTGGTACTGGAGCTGGAGCTGGAGCTGGAGCGGGAGTAAGAGGAGGGGACGCCGGCGGCGGCTTTGGTGCTTGGTTCCCAGTAGGGAGGGGAGGAGAACGATCGGTCGTGGCAATAGGGGGCGGCGTTGGGGTCTTAGGAGGCGAGGGAGACTCCGGTGGAGAGGAATCGCCAGTGCCATCCGACGGCGGAGCAGTAATTGTAGGTGCAGCAGGAAGGGGATGAGCTGGGGTTGGGTTATCCGGCGAGGGGCGAGAGGGATCGAGAGCCGGAAGCTGTGTCGGGGGAGGAGGAGGTGCCTGCGCCTCGGCCGCCGGCTTCGGTGGCGGTGAGCGGATTGGGGAGGCTATGGCGGAGCTGCCCGTTTGCTCCATGGCTGCGGCAGCTGCTGGCTGTGGAATGTGTGCCAGACTGCCAGTGTGGGCTCGTGCTCTACTAGGAGTGGGAGTGTGGCGAGTGGCGACCCAATAATGCTAGACTAGCTGGCCATCTGGGCCGGGTCGGGCCGGTCCGAGACACGGGGATTTTGGCCCGGCCCAAGCACGGCATGGCACGGATTAAACGGGCCGTGCCGCAGCACGGGCCCGGTAGTGCCCGGGCCGGCCTTTGATTTGAGGCACGCGGGTTGGCTCGACACAGCATGATTAGTTTTTTTATTTTTTTACCTATTTTTTTTAGTTTTTTGCCTGTATTAGAGCCTATCGGACCGTATTTGTGCTAAATGGGTCGTGCCTTAACCGGGCCAATCATGCCTACCGGGCTGTTGTCGGGCCGTCGGGCCGTGCCAGAGCTCGCGCCGCGACACGCGGGCCGGCCCGGCACGGCACGAATGGCTAACGTGCCTAACGGGTCGTGCCTTTCACGTGGATGGCCCATTCGGCAGGCCGGTCTCGACAAGGTTGAGCCCCAGAAAACCCAGCGTTACACGTCGGGTCGACGTGTATTCACAACACTCCTCCCCCCTCGCGTCTTGGGTGTTGGCGGTGCTCGCAGCCGACGCAGCGACGCCTCGATCTCCTTTCGTGCGCCGCCGCCACCGCTGCTGAGCTTCTTCCGTCTCCCACTTCTCCGACAAAATTTGGATTTTTCTCACGTAAGTTCACCTCATCCCCTCATATCCCCATATACTACTAGATGCAGATGAATGACTAGGTCCTAGGGTTCTTGATCATCCACTGAGTTGGTTCTTGATGCCTCGTCCCCTCCTCTCTGCCTGCGCGATCGTGGCGGGGTGGGTTGGTTCGAGCAGCATGGAAAAGGTCAAGTCTAGACTCATGCTCATATCAATCTCGCACCAATGACCAGGCAACCAGTCAAGCACTAGATCCAGATCCACCACGCAGTCAGGCATGCATATGCAAGTGATCAGGGAGAGAGAGGGGTTCAGAAAGGGGTCGTTGTTTGCTATTTTTTTGAGCAAATCACTGCATACTTTATGTTCTGTCAGTAGTTAATTGATTGGAAGTGGTCAGCTGTAGAAGGGTCGGATGTTTTTGGCAACTTGGTATCTTTCAGAGCAAAACATATAATGCAGGGTGTGCGATTATGGTGGTTATTATAGTCTGCACAATTCATGTTAGTAAGCATTTTTTGTACTTGGTGCTGCGCTGTCAGGATTTCTACTTGGTATATGTACTATTTTCAAGTTGCATCATGTGTTCTGCAAAAATAACTAGCAATAATTTTCTTGGACTTTGGTGTTTATATGTCATCCTGCTACAAAATGTGCTGGTCAGGTCATGTTTGTGAAACTGTTATTCACAAATGGCAGTTGTATATGACTACCGATTTTTTCACATGGTCAAAATAAACTTCCATGTGCTCTACATCTTGTTGTTTGCTCCTGGCTAATAAGCCACAAAATTATCGAACATGTGGTGTTTGGTCCATGGGCGGAGCCAGAGGGTAGCCAAGGTGGTCCGTGGCCCACCCTGGATCCTGGAGAATTACTAGAGACCATATCATATATTCAGCTGAAAATACACACATCCTACAAAGAAGCTTTTTTAGGACTTAAGTTTCATTTGCTGTCAAATTTTTTTGAGCATGGCACACCCTCCGAAAAATTTCTAGCTCCGCCATTGGTTTGGTCTGTAGTCTCTTTCATGTTTTTTGTCTTCTCTTCTGGTCTTGTTTTATTTCTGCCAACTAAAATGCTTACTTTCCTTGCTTTCGTGCAGCTTTCAGAAACTACAGAAAAAGTTATGAAACAAGCTTGAAGTTCCAATCTGCGTGTCACTTTGTTTGGTTAATGGTTAGACAAAATAAACAAAGACTTCTAATTCATACAATGGAGCAAAACCATTTCGTGTTAAAGTGATGAGACGTTCTTGTTCCTGTGATGTTGCGTGAAATGTTCTAGCTTGTTCCTGATCAAATCATTTTTGTACTAAAATGATGATTTGTTCTTGTTCCCGTAATGTTGCATCAAAAGTACTGTTTGAACTGTGTGATAAAGTGCATTGAAAGTACTGTTAAAACTGTACCCACGTGTTGTGATACACCTTGCGTAACCCTGTGTGCCGAACAGTGTGAGTTGGTGGTAGGAGATTTCTGAGGAAGTGGATTGGGATGGGACAAGTGGATTGGGTGGAGGGAGTGTTTTCACCAAATCCCCTGGGGATAATACCCAGCATAACACTAGAAAACACGGCTGCCGAACGAGGCCTGAAGGGCACGGGTGGTCCGGAAAGTCCAAGTCCAAATGGAGGCTGACCTCCAGCAGCTCGGTTTCCAAAAAAAAATCCGTATCTTTTTCATCTTAAAAAATTCTGAAAAACATCATTTTTGTAGAGAATATCTATATCCACCACTGTGAAAAAAATTAATATCAAATTCGTATTATTCTGAGCTAGGCAAAAATAACGAATTTGGCAAGATTTTAAAATTTTGAGATTCCATACTGTTCACCGATTGAGATATGCACGTTTGCCTTTCTTCAGATAAAAATACAACAAAGTTGTGATTGATGTGGATCTAGATATTATCTACGACTATGATTGTGAAACGAAAAATATGAATTCATTAAGAAAAAACCTAGCTCCCTGGAGCTCGGCCTCCATATCGCCGCACTCACGTGTGGTCCATAAACTCGGAAATGATTCGAATCTCAAGCTAGGGAGTAGAAAAAAATTACTAGTACTATGAGCTCGGGCTACAGAGGGCTCGTTTAAAAAAAAATCTGCATTTTGGGGTATCAAACAATTCGGAAAACAATCCTAGATGTAGATAATGATCTGATCTATAAGTGTGAAAAATTTTGATTCTAAATTTGGTGTATGTTGGACTGGGTAAAAATGACAAATGAGTGGATCTGGGTTGATGGATAGTGTCGAGATTCGAGATTTCGAAATTTTCCAGATTTGTCTTTTTTGTCCAGACAAAATACAACGAATTTAGAATCAAAAATTTGCACACATGTAGATCAGATTATCATCTACACCTAGTATTTCTTTTCCGAATTATTTAAAACTTTAAAAAATGGATTTCAATTTTTTTAAAATATCGGGCTACATGTAGCCCAGCTCCAAAAGAGGTTTTTGGCCAGGAAACCCACTGCTTTACAGTTGGCCTCGAATCGGAAGCTGTGAGACGAAAAATGTGATGGCCACTCAGGACCTCAGAAACAAATCAACTGGGGATGAAACCGTGAAAGTACACAAGAATGGGTGAATGACTAGATCTCATAGTCTCATACAATAGTTGAATAAGATTTATGGTGCTTTTGGAAGTTTCGCCTATTATAAAGATGGATGGATGGATGGAGAGTAGGTGATGTCAGATCTGTTGGTTTCTATGGATCTTGACAGTTGTTGTGTCGTTTAAAGGAAGTTGTTCGCTGGTCTATGGTGAGACATCTTTGATCTATTCGTTCGTTTGGATCTACGGTAAGGTTCGGTTTCTCCAACCCTCTAAATTGGTGGTGGAGGGTTGCAAGCCTGCAGTGCTGCTTGGGATGTGTCCCTAGCCTATGTTCCATCTGTGTTTATTCGATCTTGTCGTACGTGGCGTGTGGCTATTGAGGTCTTTAAAGCCTTGGTTGGCGAGGGCATATGCAGGTGGCTCAATCCTTTGTTGGTTGTTCAATATATGTTTCAAGCTCCGACAGCCGACGATCGATGCGAGGAAGAAGACGACCAGTATGAGTTTTATTGTTTTATTGTTTTTTGCTGGCCGTGTTGTAACTTCTCTGCACCAGTTGGTTTTCTTGATCAATATAAGATATAAGATCCCTTTAGGTGTCTTTCCTCAAAATAAAAAAAGATGGATAGATATGACAGTCGTTAGCATATTTCCACATATTTGCGACAAACAAATGGAAATCAATTGCGGAGCGAATATATGTTCACTTAAGATAATGAACATATCGCAGCAATGGCCACACCATTTTTCCCACTGCTATTCGGATTCGTTATACAAAGTACCATGATAGAAACCACCAGATTGCTCGCTGTCAGATGTGTCAAGCAGCATATTTTCAGCTATACACAGCCATTGAGCTATGGAATGTCACCCATGGGAACCTTCTCATATGAAACCTGTAGGAACAAGGAGTGAACTATTTGCAACTTGGTGGGTTTGTACACTTAAAAACACTAGAGGGTGGTTGCTTGTATTCAGGTATACTGGCAGGATCAACAGGTCGGACCTCACCAGGCTGAAAGAACAGGCTGCTATGCCTGCATAAGTAGCATCAATAGTCAATTAGTCAGCATATGTTTCCTTTCAATGAGCAATAATACATGGAGGCTATGCTTATGTGTGCTGCAAACGCAAATCCAAATGATCTGATGCAAGTACCGTGTCTACAAGACGTCTTTGGGGTAAAAGCTTCCAAAAAGAAGTGGAGGGCACAAGGATTAGTATTTACCTCCTAAGGTCAAGCCCAATCAACCCAGCTTGAAGAATTGACAAGTTGTCTGAATCTGGAGAGACAATGACAACAGTATCCCCTGAGTACTGAGTCTCGAGTATTGACATGAGCTGTGTTACCCGAACAAATACGTCCGCCACGCTCTCGTTAGGTGTACCATCAATAGTAGGAGGTGGTTTGATATCCGACGAAATATTATCAGCTGCATAAACCTAATTCCATGATAAGAAAGGGGAACTCGATTAGTACAGGAACAAAACTTATCCAGCGAAAATTGTCTGATTCGTTATTCCGATTTTTTTGAGCCACTAGTGTATATCTACATACGAAAATACTACTACAAATTTCACTGGTTATAGTCACCAACAACCTCGAATAGACACGGAAACTTGCCTAAAGATTATAAAATGATAAAATGAATATGTCAGGAAATTCTGTTTCACCAAATCAGCTCTCAGAACTCACATACTGCTTTTAGTCCATGCTTCTAATAATCTATCTATATTCAAACTGAGCGCCATCCAGTCTATAAAGAATAATTAGATAGATTCACGCCTATTTATATAATATAATATTAGGCAGACACTAGAACCAGTGTCCTGCCTTATTGGGTAGCAGCGTCAAAGAACCTTCCTGGCAATTTTAAGAAGAATTTCACCAATTCCTTCGTATTCCAGTTTCGCAATGTATATCTGCAAAGGTCAGTGCACTCCAATTTCTAAAGCTTCTTTGCTGCAAAAAAAAAAAAAAATCTAAAGTTTGCCCAGAAACAACAGTACCAACGTCTGCACTTTACAATGTTACATTTCAGCGATCACTTAGGTCAGTTGTTCTCCTAACCTACTCCATGTAAGTAATTACCATTTGACAACGAGATGAATCAATCGGATGAATAATACCTCGGGCAATGCTTCTAACCTCTTCCCCTCGTACGCACCCAATCCCCGCGCATCCAAGAAGCTGTACTCCGGCACGATTTTACTTCATCCGAAGTAGCCAACAATTCAGCACAGGATCACTGGTAAACCGGTGATACACTACACATGTAAAATCAGGAAACATGGCCCGCGAGGAGGTGTACAGAGACAGACAGGTACCTTCGGTTGATGCTGTTGGCGGCAGCGATGATTTCGGCGGCCTGGTAGGCGCGCTGGGTGATGGAGGGCCATATCCAGCAGTCGTCCTCGCATGCGCCGAGGCGGCGGAGCTCGAGCGCGGCGCGGGCGGCCTGGCGGAGGCCGGCGGGGGAGAGGCCGCTGTCGACGGAGGTCTTGGCGACGGGATTGGTGCGGAGGAGCCCCTGCCCCTCGTACACCGACTCGCCCGCGCGCACCAGGAAGTAGCGGTTGGCCAGCCCTGGCGGCGGCATGCGGAACAGCCCGCGCGCCGAGGCGGCCGCTGGGAAGAGCGCGAGGGGAAGAGGCGACGCTGAAAGCAGGATGAGGTCTCGGCGGCTGAGCGAGGGGAAGGAGAGGAGCGGGGACGGCGGCGGCGGCGGCGGTGGCGCGGAGGGGAGCCGAGAGGACGGAGCGGAGGAGACTGAGATGGTTCGCATTTCCAAATTGCTGCCGGACTTGAAACTTGGGGAGTGCCAGTTGCAAACTTGCAACGGGTGGAGTGCAATATCCAGCATTTTTTGCCGAACTCCGCGTGTACCTATTTTTTTTCCTTCTATTTTTTGGCGTTCTCGTCCACCTCTCGCCAGTGGATGGACACAAGGCAACGACTCGTACGAGCGAAATAAATCGGTCGGCTGAAACTAACGAAGGCATGAAAATATCGGAAATATACTCTGAATCCCGAGCACACACGTTCCTGCCTTAAAAAAACCCAGAAAAATAGAACAACGTTTTCAAAAATTCTAAAAAAATGTTGGTGATGAATATATTAAATTTTGTGATGAAATGACATTTTTGAGTGCTCTGTGCAAAAATAATAAAATCAATGACCATATTGGAATTTGAAAAATATCTTTTCACAGCGCTAATTTTGTTCGTTTTTACAGAGTAGACAAAATGTCATTTCATCATGAAATTTGGCACCTATGTAGAAATTTTATATATGTTCATCACCAAATTTTATCAGAATATTTTGAATTGTTTTACCTTTTTTTCAATTTTTTATTAGCTCGGGAGCCAAAATAGCCTCTCCTGAAAATATTCAAAATTCTTACGAAATTTTAGATAGGATTTGTTTCACAAGAAAGTCAAAAATATTTACCTCATCGGTTAATTAAGGAGAAGAGAATTTTCTAGTTAATTAACGAAAAATCAGGTGAAGATTGTCACAACAAACCTACATGCAGACTACTACTAGAGCATGCAACTCCCTGACCGCCTAGTAAGACCAACATACTCCCCAAACATGTTACAACCGCAAACATGGATCACCACATAGTAAAAGAAACCCCACTAAAAACACATGAGCAAAGAGCACTAGTTCCGTGTGGCGACATACATCACACAGCTACAGACACTTTCCTTATGGCGTCACTCTTCTTACTTTTGTTTCTAACTTATTTTCCCTTCTAAATGTAAGAGTAATGGCTAGCTCTCACCTTACTCTCGTTGTCCCTAGTTGCCTTGTCCATCAAGGGGCAACCAATCGTCTTGCCGGATTCGGGCTAGCACCCTCCAAGCTAGTGATAAAATTGCAAAACTTTTTTCACGAAGAGAGCCCCAAGAGTAGGTGACAATGGACCAGATGCCACAACCTCATCGCCCCCACATGAATTGCTGACCGACTCCATCATAACTTGTGGCTCGTGGGCTTTAACTTTGGGTGTGGGCCATTTCACATGGTGGTCGTTGGCTACATGGAGTAGGACAATTATTTACTTGCTAATGACCAGTGCTAACTAGGGTTATCCAGCAATGAGTACTACTCCCTCCGCCTCGGTTTAAAAGATGTGCATGACAATTTTTTTAGACGCTAGGTATTTGTTGATTGTGGCTGAAAACTTGCATGCATTGGTGGAGAGAGCCAACCACCCAATAAATGAAAGGAAATTAATGCAAACCCTTATATGGTAAAGCAATTTTGGGACGACATGGTTTTCTAAAGGAGTACTTTAAATTGGGATGAAGCACACTATGATTTTTTGGAGGGGGCGATGGGGGTCTAGCCCCTACTCGCCTCCCCTGGCTCCGCCTTGTCATGGACTAGCCACTTCCATTTCCAAAGCTCCCGTGACGGCTGGCGTTTCACAAGATCCATTGAATCCCTATAGACACCGAGAAGCCTTACTAGATCTATTGAGGGATGCATCTCCCCCATTGAATGATTCAAGTGAGAGTGGACGTGTTAATGCTCTTATGGTGATATTTATAGTCTAGATCCTTAACAAAGACCAAAGTAATCATGATGAGATATATAGGAAGAGTGGAAGGATAAGTTAGTCAATGGTTGACCGGAAAGCACCGTGACGTATAGTCTATGATGGACTAGACCACTCCTCCACGTAATGGAATTCATTCACTTGACAATCATCCATTGATGTTTCCATTTACCTTCTTCTCCTTTTGATTATCGTTTAGAATTTTGTTGAATTTAATTAATTTTAACAAATTTGCCACTTAGACACCAGCTTCCACAACAACCCTTTCACCACCAATAGCCGTCAGAGCGATGTCAGGGTCGCGTCAATGGTTGTGGTAGTCGGTTCTTCTCCGACGTGTTTGCGGGTTTTTCTCGGGTTGCTTGTCGTCGTGAAGTTGGAGCCGCGGCGTCGAGGCCTGTGTGGCAACGATGACATGTTGCAGGTTGTCATTTCGGCAATATTCCGTGGCATTTGCGTAGTTCTCCGTCATAGCTCTTTTTCAGAATCGGAGTTGTGTTGTTCTCGTCGCAGGTGGCTGAGTGTATGGCATGGATCTTCATGTGGCTTCGCTCGACCTCTACGGTTTGGTAAGGTTCATTGGTCGTCTGTGACGAAGTTGGAATCGCTTCCCGGGGAGTAGGGATGGCGATGACTGATACGTCTCAAACGTATCTATAATTTTTGAGTGATCCATGCTAGTTTTGTGATATTGTCACATGTTTTTACTGTCATTTATATCATTTTTATGCATTTTGTCGGACTAACCTATTGACAAGATGCCCAGTGCCAGTTCCCTATTTTTGCTGTCTTTTTGTTTCAGAAATTTACTTCTGGAAATATTCTCGGAATTGGACGAAAATTTACGGGGATTATTTTTACGCCAAGACGAAGACAGAGTCCAAAGGGCAGCCTCGGAGGCGTCCCACAGGGCGCACACGGGTACCAGCCGTGGCCTCGGGGGGACCCGCGGGTGGGGCCCACCCCTGCCCTGTGGGCACCTCCTCAGCCCCCTCCGACTCGTATAAAATCACAATTAACCTAAAAACGTCAAGGCGGCGATTATTTTCTAGAAACTCGACCCCGACGCGGCGTCACCGAAAACCCTAGTTCGGGGTCCAATCTGAAGCTGATCCCGGCACTCTGTCGGAGGGGAGATCGATCCCGGAGGGCTCTTTATCGACATGCCTTCCTCTGGGATGATTTGTGAGTAGTCTCACCTTGGACCATGGGTCCATGGCAGTAGCTAGATGGTAGTCTCTCTCTCTTGTGCTTCATGTCTTGTGATCTTGTGAGCTGCCTAACATGATCTTGTAATGCTATGTGATGTGTTTGCTGGGATCCAATGGATTGTGAAGTTATGTTCAGATTGTGTATGATTCTTATATGAGTAATTTATGTTCTTGCATGCTCTCCGATGTGCGTAGTTACTTTGACCAAGTGATTGTGTGTATCTCCAAGAGAGGGTATTTATGCTAGATATTGGGTTCATGCCCCCTTTTGTTCCTGGGCACGAGTGACAGAAACGTCTAAGGGCGAGGGTGTGTTGTTGCTACTAAGGGTAAAACAGCGGTGTTAATGCCTATTTTAATATTAGTATTGCTTACTTCATGCACTTTACTTAATGCAATTGTCTGTTGCTTGTAACTTAATACCGTTGGGTGACAGGCTGGATAGCGATCCCACAGTGGACTATTTAGACAAAGACGCAGTTGGACTCAACGGTCTTTGTTCCTTGTCGTGATGCCTCCATAAATATTATCATGTCCTTTTTGTCAGAGCTAAATTGGGTTTGTGTCATGATCTTGTCAATTGCCTAGCTGTAATTCGTTCACCCATCACATGCATATTTTATTTACTTGAGAGACTCCACTAGTGAACCCATGGCCCCCGGTCCATCTTTTTACATTGTTTTCAACCTCATTTACTTGTTTTTAATCATCATTACTCCTCTGGTCATTTTTCATATTTTATCTATTTCATCATATAATTAACCGCTTTGTGTTCTGCGAGACCAGAGAGATTGACAACCTCTCTGCCGTTGGGAGCA
Source organism: Puccinellia tenuiflora (assembly GCA_012064385.1). Lineage (NCBI taxonomy): Eukaryota > Viridiplantae > Streptophyta > Magnoliopsida > Poales > Poaceae > Puccinellia > Puccinellia tenuiflora. The sequence goes on from QRDG01002095.1 coordinate 64,261, forward strand.
AAGTATTTTGGTTGAGTGTGTACAGGTCCACGTATGTTGAAGGTTAAGCGCCAGAGATCTTCAACATTAACCTCGTTGTTGATTTCAAAGTCCTACTGGTTCGATAAACCTCGGTTCTTTAATTGAGGGAAAACTGCTACTAGCTACAATTCCGCCTTCGCTTGGAGCACCACCCAACTTATCAATATCCACCATCAATGACGCGTGCTCGGGGGAAAAGTGATGAAGTTGACACCTATGTGCTTGAGGTCCTCTTCGCAGTGGCGTGTGTATTTTTTTATGTGTGCCGCTCAGTGAGTTGTGACGGGTTTTGCCCGATTTTTGTAAATTAAATGGGTTGCTCTCTTCTTAATTAATGGACGAGGCTATTTTTTTTTTGCCTCCGTTTCAAAAAGAAAAGACACTTGCTCAAAAGTGACCCCGGATAGGATTAACTATTACCGCAATATTTTCATAGAATACACTATTACTGCAATATTATTGTACCATGATCATACAATCCATGATCAGAATATTATTCGTGTTTGACCACCAACATAATTTCTACTAGATTATAATCAAATTGTTCGGTTTGAAAATGTTGCATTCCAAACCAGCCCCAAAAGAGCACATTCCAAACTCATGTGGTCAGCCTCAAAAAAAAAACTCATGACACGGTCCAGCAAATCCTCGTAGCGGCAGGTCATAGCTGAGAAGGAAATGGGTCAAACTTCGTCTGACAGCTTTCTCCCTGCACCCCGTGCCCTGTTCTTCTGCCAGAATGTTAATGGACCTTGTCAGAAAAATAAAAGAGTGCGAGTGGACCTGCTTACTACAGCACCAAGCAACAGAAGGAAAAGCTTCCCAAAGGCCATATCCCAACGGTATCTCTGAGAAAACCCCTCCAGTTTCCAAGCAATTTGTGTCTTTTTAATTAAATCCAAACTTGTATCGTCCGAAAAACACGGCTAAAATCTTTTGGAATTTAAAAGTGCTACGTTGAAGTCCCTTTTATTATTGGAGTATAAAATATCGCAATACATCAAGGGTTTATTTTCAAATTTACTTTAAAGGTATCGCTGGCTTTACCATACTAGTTGATGTGCACGTGCAACGCACGTCTCAATCGTTAATTCAAACCACAATGTAACATATCATTCTCCGTCGTCCTTGTACCGTCCAGGCTATCAATTTTGAAGTTACACTATCACATATTTATTCTTCCTTTCTTTCTCTTGATCAAATACACCACTCAACTGTATTTCAAAACTATATATATCACCGTACAAAAAATCACTAAAATTTAAAGACATGGTTTAATTGCTCCTATTATGAAATAAAATAGACAATATTGTATTCTTACATAAAAGAGGACAATAAGTACGTATGAGTTAAGCTTGGTCAACAATAAATTTAACTGAACTTGAAAGAATCAAATGCACATAATGGAAAGTTTTGAGATCCTGATTTTCTTCACCGCAAGTAGGCATCCAAGTAAAGCTTCCCCAAGCGAATTTCCATTACCTCCACAATAGTCGCACCAGGTTACTCACTAAAATAGTAACATTAGTTAGAAGTAGCACGTGTTTCTGCACCGGGAAGAAATACTTTCAGTTTAGACTAGCTATAAAAATATAGAACACTTATGCTTCAGAAGTAATTGATGACATGCTTTATAAATAGTTTCACTATGCATACATGAACATCTAGCTAGGTATATGGCAGCCTAACACTCCATGTAAGTGGCAATACACATACAACAAATTATCCATCGAGCAAGCTCCTCACATTCAACCTACCAGAATAAACAAAGAAGATCATTAACATATTTGCAAAAGAATCTAAAGGACATTTGAGTTTGAGTAGTATAAAAGGTGTGAGCAAAATGTGTTTATCTAACAAAAACAAAAATCAGCAAGGCAGTAAGACAAAGAGACATATAAAGCCAAATCTTTGTCAAGTTGCAGCTGTGTCCTTGACCATTATGAAGAGAACACCTTTGTCATCTACGAAAAACCAAGTCAGACAAAAGGAAAGATTTATTTTACCATTTTATTGTTAATGTGACATCTTCGTACATCTTTTCACAGTCATCTAGGCATAGACATGAGAGAAGATAATCCTGTACTAATTTGTATTAAAGCATTGATTTATGCTACATTGCTCAGTTTCAACAAAATCGCACATGGAAACACACAAAAAGAATGCTTAGCTCTTACATCATGTCCTCGTCGACGCCTTTGCCATTTCCAAATCCTCCTCCAGCCTTCCATTGGCTTGTACTTCTGAAACCATCATACTACACATCGAAACACCAATTTATCATTAATTTCACGACTCGCTACATATCACGAACTTATATCTAACCTAATAAATATCAGGTTCCTGCACAGTTGTTCTCTAACCTAACTGATCAGAACCATGTGGTTTGCAATGGAACAAACAATGGCAGAAAAGGGAGATGATTACTACTTGTGAAGGTAACTACACACAGAAGTAACAACAGTCATCCATTCCGTAAATAAGCAGAGCCACAATATTTGGATAGTGAATCCCTATCAAAGCGCCAAATGACACCGCATAGCATAAGAACACTGATTCAGAGCACAAGTCAGTATCATTTTAGGTGGTTCAGTTGTTACCCTATTATTTATCTCTAGCCTGAACTTATTCTGCTATCACTAATTATGTATCACCCAGGTAAACAATGAACAAAATAGAATCAGTATGTACAGTGTTAGTGTCATCACTCAGAATCAGATGATCTAGCAAAGTACTACTAATCTACCCAAAATAAAAGATTCAGAAAGTTGTCCTAGTGTAAATGCTAAGTTCGATTGTCCTATACTGATTACTGAATGCACAAAGCAATAGCATTATTAAGCATCAGACAAAATCTAGTGGATCAAATATGACTTCACACCATTAGACCATAACACAAACATATAATAACATACAATAACCACTGGATTTCACACAGGTAAACACAAGAACAGCAGGGTTTCTCTTCAGTAAAAGTTATCAGCCGCATAGCAAGGAAATGTTTCCAGGCCATCAGCATGCAGAATGTGTCAACCACATATTACAATAGCATAACCCCAAGCTACACACCTGGTGCCCATGTTAAACCTGGTCATAATCTCTAACACCACAAGCTGATGTCCATGTGAGCACTTATATAGAAATTCGTTAGGAACCTCAAAACCACGATGACATTCTGAAAGTGCATGGTTGCTCCCATGTGTGGTTTTGGTAATTAATGATAATCTCTATGGACTAATGTTTGCACTGAGCAATATTTGTAGGTGTGTTCATTTGCGTTGCTTGATCTCCATATGTTGGAATCAAGGCTAAGGGAAGAAAAAGAAGAAGAGTTTGTGTTGATCAAGGCTAAGTGCGGGTTGATCAACACTCATGTCCAAGTGAACATATGCCGAAGAGTGCTACTCCCATATTGGTGTATGGGGGAGCAACATGTGAATCTTCGCCAAGCAAAGCACAATCAAGAAAGGTGGTGCGTCTTGAGGAGATGAAGATCGTCTTCTTCGACCTCAAGTGGATTCATGCGCAAGGCAAAGGTATGATCTTAATAGGGTTTCTATTTTACCGGTCTCATGATGTTAGTGAGAGACCGTATTATAGGATAGTTAACCGTACTATCAAGAGGGGCTCTCGACCAATATCTTGATTGTATCGTAATAGAGAGCACAAACCTTTGCATCTTTGCAATCATCTTTCTTGGTTGTTATTTGGCTTTTATCCATGTGAGAATTTAGAGCTTGTGTTCATCTCCATACCAAGCTCTAGTTCATCAAAAACGGATTTCATGAATATCTTCTTGCGTTTTTGATATTGGAGGTTTTACCGGTTTGTCTCTTCTAAGAGAGGTCAAACTCTCTTCTTATGATTTCCTCCTCACATGATGTACGATGATGTGTATATGCATGATCTTGTAGGTCTTGTGATTATCTCTGAAACAAGCCCAATATCATAGAAAACGGAGTCTTGATGAAAAACTTGTTGGTTTTTGATGTTGGAGAATTTACCGGTTGTTCCTTTTTAGAGAAGGTTTACCTTCCTACATTTGGTTTTATTCTCCATTGTAGGACTATGATGTTTCTCTGCATGATCTTGTAGAGCTCTTCGTTGCGGTTCCAACGAGCCTAAGATCATCGAAATCGGAGTCCGGGTGAAAAAGTTATTGCAGTTTTCGTTTTGCTGTTTTTGCAGTTTTTCTGTAGGCCGGAGTCTCCGGTCTGAAACTTTGTTTTTTCGTCGAACGGGTGGCGCGGCTCTGTTGCCCTGCCGGAGACACCCCGGAATGACCCCGGAGTCTCCGGTTTGGGCCGGAGTCTCCGGCCTGGGCAGACCGGAGTCTCCGAGGTAAGTTTCCTGCAACGGCTCTTTTTCGTGGGGACCTATAAAAGGCCCCCTTCTTCCCCAAAGTGACCAGAGCTTCCTAGCACGTCTTTGCCCCCCATTGTTTACCTCTTGAAGCTTGGTTTTCTCTCTATTCCTCCATGATTCTTGCCTCAAATTAGAGGGAAAAGAGGGAGGAGATCTAGATCTACATTTCCACCAATCCATCTCTCCTCTAAGTGAGGGGAACCCTTTGGATCTAGATCTTGGAGATTCATTTGTTGAGTTCTTCTTTGTTCTTCCTCTCTTCTCCCCCCATAAGCATTATTTGCTTTTGGTGGGATTTGGGAGTGCAGGATTTGAGCACTTCTTGTGTTCTTGCCATTGCATTTGTTGCATAGGTTTGTGCTCTCCACGAGGATTCGTGGAAGATTGAAGTTTGAGAAGCTTGTTACTCTTGGGTGCATTGTGTTCCCAAGAGCTTGTGCCTCTTGGATGCATTGTGTACCCTAGATGGTTGGTGGTGTCACGAAGACTTCGAGTTGTAAAGCTTCGGACAAGATTTGGGAGCCCCCAATTGAGTTGTGGGTGTGTGCCCTAAGAACGGTGTAAAGGCTCCGGATTCCGTCTTGAAGGATTACGATAGTAGAACGTGAACCAAACCCTTGGGTGCGGTTCATCAGAGAATAGGGTGAGGCCTTTGTGGCATCTTGAGTAGGCCTCTTGTGGCGAGCTCACACCCCTCCAACGAGACGTACTCCCTTAACAAGGAGGAACTCGGGAATACATCCTCGTCTCCACGTGCCTCGGTTATTTCTATACCCGAGCTCTTTACTTATGCAATTTACATTGTGATAGCCTTCGTGCTTGAAGTTTTATATCTTGCTATCACCTTGTTGCTTGCCTTGCTTAGCATAAGTTGTTGGTGCACATAGGTGAACCTAGTATAATTAGGTTGTTGGCTTGTTAATTTAAACACATAGTTTTATTCCGCAATTATCAAGCCTTAAACCGGAAAAGTTTTAATCGCCTATTCACCCCCCCCCCCTCTAGGCGACATCAAGGCATCGTTTGTTCTTTCAATTGGTATCAGAGCCTCGGCTCTCTTTTTGGGCTTCACCGCCTAGAGAGTAAAGATGACGTTTAGAGAATTAGTGCACGATCCCACTTTTATATTGAATGGCACAAATTATGATGTATGGAAAATTCGCATGCTTAATCTTTTTAGGGACATAGACCCAATTTTAAAGAGTATAGTAGATATGGGTTTTTCTCTTCCAAAGGATTCCCAAAAGTTATCTTTAGAGGATGAGAAAAACTCTTATCTCGATACTCTAGCATCTAATGGTCTTATATGTGTTTTGAGCGATGTAGTGCTTGAGTCAATCATGCCTTTCCGGAACGCTCATGAGCTTTGGACCAATCTTCAAGATAGATATGGAGTATCCAACACTATTGAGGATGATTGTTCTCCCTCCACCTCCGGCCGTGATGAGTTCTCTACTTTGTCTACTTCACCAAAATGTGGTAAGCCACAAACCAATGTGATGGTGAGTAGTGATAAGTTTTGCAACATTGGTAGTGAGCTCATTATTGATGATCATTTATCTCTATCTTGTTGCAATGCTTCATCTTTGGACCTAAACACACATAGCACTATAAATGATTTACATGCTAGTGTTGATAGTCCTTGCATATCATCAAAAAATTGTTTGGATAAATCTCTTTATGATATGCTTGCTTTATCTTGTTGCCATGATAAAAATGATTGTGTTCCCTCTAACTCTTGCATGAATAATAATGTAGAGGAAACCCAATTTGCTATGCAACAAGATGTGAACTTGAGTAGTTCAAAAATTAATTGTTCCTTTTCATCCACCTCTCATTGACTTATGGCTAAATCTTTTTCTAGCAATGGTAATGATAATGATAATAATGATGAAAAAGATGATGAGGAAAATAATGATGCTCTCCTTCATGATAAAGGTTTAATGATTCTTAAGTCTCTTTCAAAGAATAAAATTGCTTGTGATAACCTCTATGAAATCATGAGCACCCTTGTTGAGCGTGGGGAAACTATTGAGGCTTTGGAAGCAAGCCTTGAAGAAAAGGATAAGATTGAAAGAGATGATGCTATGGAGAAGGCATCGTTAGAAGATGCTCTTGAGGAAGAGCAAGAGACTCGGGCTTCTCTTAAGGAGAAACTTGAATCTATTGAGGAGTCTCATAATGAAATTATTGCTAAAATTATTAAAGAACGTGACCATGCTCATGCTAAATATAAAGTCACGAAAAAGGAAAATGCTAGATTAAATGAAGAGCTTGCTAAATTTTCTTCTTCTATTCCTAATGTTAATGATGCTTGTGCTACTAACTCCATTTCTTGTGAAGCATCGATTTTGAAGGAGAATGTTGAGCTAAGGGCTCAACTTGAGTTGCTAACTAGCAAGTATGGGAAGTTGGAAGAACGTCATGAAAAGCTATCTAGCTCTAATGATGATTTTTCTAGCATTCTATGCTAGCCTAAAGTTAGCTCATGAGGCTATCACTACCAAGGTAACATCTTGTGAGCCTCATGTGGACAATAGCACAACTTTAGCTAAAAATGCAATATTGCCATGTGCTAGTCCTAGTAGTTCATCCACTCATAATGTTGACACATCTTGTGATGAATTACTTTCTTTGCCTTGTTGCTCTAATAATGATGCATCTACCTCCTCTAGTACGTGTGTTGTCACTAACCATGTAGAGAAAAGAGGAGAGCTCAAGGCCCAAGCCAATTCTATGAAGAAAGGCTTGGAAAAGCGTCATGAAGGGAAGAGTGCACTTAACAACATGTTGAGTGTGCAACAATCCCCAAATGACAAGAGTGGACTTGGATTCAACTCCAACAACAAGAACAAGTCCAAGGTTGAGAAGAAGAAGAAGGGCCAAGCACAAGTCAAGAATCCGGCCAAGATCATTTGCTTCAAGTGCAAGCTAGAAGGGCACCATGTTAGGGATTGCCCAATGAAGAAGAAGCCTCTTAGTGAGAAGCAACTAGGGAAGCGGCCTCTTGTTCAATCTCATGGTCCTCCACGAGTTGAACAACGGCCACCTCCTAAGAAGACTCAAGTCAATGCTCCTCAAGTTGAGGAGCCTATTAAGAAGAAAGAGAAGAGTCGATGTTGCTACCTTTGCCGTGGCAAGGGTCACTTTGCTTCCTCATGCTCTAACGGTACCGTATCCAACCCTATTATAGTTTATGATGCTTATTCTCTTGGGAAGGATAGAATTGGCAATGTATTTGCCAAATATGTGGGAACTCAAAGTGGTGTCAAGAAAAGAACCATTTGGGTTGCCAAGCCTATTGTGACTAACCTTTTAGGACCCAACTTGGTTGGGGACCAACAAGCTCAAACTTGATCAATAGGTTGTGTTGGAGGACATTAGAGACTTGGCTACTTTTGAAGAATTAAGGGATCTTCATGGTTATTATTTCATCAAGCCAAGTCAATTGGATTATTTCTCTATCTCATATTCAATGCTTCCTTCTTGCAGTAACTTGTATTTAAATCATATATTCATTGAAAGTTGCTTGCTCCCTTGCATGTGTTAGTTTTGTTCCTAGCATGTGCTTGTATATGATATGCTACTTTCCTACTTGTCTTATTATTCAAGGTTGTGTATGATAGTTGTGTATCATGTATGTGTAACTTGTGTGTTGAGCTTTATTGGATCTTGTGTGGATTTCATTTGTCTCTTTGAGATATTAATGGACCATCCTATTTTGGGGGAGTGATATGCTTCGTGCACTTCACAAACCTAAAAATGTGTGTACATGAGGCACACCACCTAGTATTGATATTTCAATATTATCTAGTCACTATGTGGTATGTCATATTCATGAGAAATTCAAATTCTACAATGTCCATTAATTTCTCTAGTTGGTTTTATTTGCCTCGTGCTTAGATAAAATGAACTATCACATTATGGGGAAGTAATAAGCTATGTGCATATTACAATCCCACAAAATGTGAACATTTGAGGTTTGCCACTTAGATTTGATATTATAAATTATCTCATTCCTATGTGGCATGTTGGCTCAAACAAGTTCCTTTTTCCATTTTTGGTTATCCCTTGGCTCTTGTTTGTGTGAGTTTGCTTGGTGTGGTTTTTCTCTAATATGCTTTTCCATATATTATGTGAGAAACCATTTGTTCCATATTATTCTAACCATGGCCTTGCCGGTTGGTTTGAATAGTTAAAACTACCAACAAACTTTATCAAAATATGGTGTTTTATTTCTTATCTTTTGCCATATGCTTGTTTGTTGTGAAGTTGGTCTTGGACATCATTCCTTTATACCACCGAGAAATATCTCAATATACTCCTTGTCCATGACAAGTGATACTCGTAATTGTGGTGGATTTTGTAGACCATCTTCTTATTGGCTCTTGCATTGAATTGCCTTATTTATTGCCAAAATATTTATTTTGACTCCTGTTGTCTTCCTTGCCTCTTGGATGGATCCTATTTTTCAATTGGTATAGTTTAGTGTTGTAAATAACATATGGAGAGTAATGATCCCTTTTGCGTGCATTTTGTATTCAAATGCAAATATCAAGATAATGCATGAATCTTGGGGGAGCTTTTATTTTATTATTTAGAACCCTATACTATCAATCAATATTTGATCCTTTCAATTGGCATTTAATTTCTATCTTATGTGTTTATGGAAGACAAATCTTTTCCGTTTGATGCTTTGTGCCATCATGAAAAGTGTAGAGGGTGTTTGGTTTCTTTGGTGTAATCTTGCTCTCTCTAGGGAGTTGCTTTCTTATTCCTCGTTGTGTGTTTTATCTCCTTTAATGAGAAAATCCTTTGAGCATGTCTCTTTCTTTTATCGTATATGCTCATTGGTCTTGCCTAGGTACCTTCAATTGGTATTAATTGGAATTTAATATCTCCTCCATAGATATTAGTCTCGATTAGTATCTCTTATATGAGCTTTGATACCTTTCTTCTTGACCTCTTTTTTACTTGATAGCTTTCAAGTAATATCCTTCTTTTGGTATCCTCGCTTCTTGTTGGTATCTTTTTCAATTGGTGTCTTATTGATCATGTGTTGTTTTGATTTGATTCCCATTGATACCACACTTCATGTGTTGATGTGTTTTGGAATCAATCATATGTTGATTTGATTCTTCCTCAATCATGTGTTGATTTGAATTTTGATATAATTTGGATAACCTTTTTGTGTCACACTTTGGTGTGCTCTCTTCTTGGTTTACTTGGTGTTTTTGTCCAAATTGTATCTCATTTGGTTCTTGAAAGACTTTGTATGTATATCCTTTAATATATATATATATAATATGGCATGTTTGTCTTTCTAGTTCCAATATATAGGGGATACTCCACCGAATCCTAAATCGGCTAAGATGTGCATGAAATTCAATTTCATATCTATATGCACATATTTATGTGGAGTGTTTCCTATATATTGTAGTTTATCTAACTACTATGGGACCCAATGAGTTTGGGAACCATTTTGTGCTTGAATTTTGTTTTAGGTACAATGGATATGCATTGGTGGCTTGTCTCATCCATAAGGAAGGTGTTCTCACCGTGTGATTATTGGAGTCAAGCTTTGATGATAAACAAATTCTCATCTTCTTCGTCGTCAATGTATCTCGGTAACAAGTATCTATCTCATGCATACTTTTCAAGTCTCAACCTTGTGTAGGTTGCTTCTTGGCATGAAACCTTTTATGTGCAATTGGTGTGGTTTTGGCCTTTTTCTTCACTTGGTATATCTTTGTGGTATTTGTGATGAATTTGCGAAAACCTTTACTTCAATTGGTTTTATTTCTTTGTGATACTTGTTGCCTATCTCAAAGCATCTTCACTATCTCTTGTTCTCTTAGTGATATGTGTGATGTTTTTTATATTTTTTTTAAGTTCATTTATATACAATGAGAAAAATTTGAGCTATGTGCTATGCTTTTAAGCAACAATCTCGTTTGTATATTTATGACTTCCGTTTGGTTACCTTGGTCTTTACTTCATCAACTATTTCATATGTGCAAGTTTCTTTGTGGATGTATATCATCAACGATTTGTCTACTTAGAAACCTATACATATGAGATAGGTCACCTTTTAGTTGTTATCCCATTTCTTTCGAGCCACCTTGTTTTTCATCTATAATTCCTTGGTGGCCCCAAATTTGTCTCGTGAGTGCTTGTCTCTTTTCTATTTGCATCTTTGCGCACTCACATTTTTTGAAGATCTTTGTCTTCATGCTTATCACGGTGAGCATGTTGATTTTATTGGCTAAATGTTCTCACTAGCTCTTGGCTTTTTCAATTGGTTTTAGTTTCCAATTGGTATCCTTGAGCTCGTGAACATATTCTCTTTGAAAAGATCCTTTTATCTCGGTTGGGCCTATCTTATGTTGAATCTTTAAAAATTGGTATCTCCTTATGGCTCAACCATATCTTTGGTGCAAGTGCTATGATTTGTTTTTGCTTTATGCACACTTGCACTTGTTGCGTGTTCTAGATGATTTTGGGGGAGTGAGGATTCCATATTTGTGCACTCCTCAATATTGCATGAACATTGGGGAGCTTCCTCATTTTTATTTAGAACATTTGGATCTCTCGATTGCTTTTCTCCTTTGTGGAGATGTTTAGAATGGTTTCATCCTTTTGCAATCTTCGGATCCTCAATATAGTTTGATTTCCTCTAATTATTCGTCAATGGATATGTGCATTTCTTTACACACTCATATCTTGAGCAATGCACACCTTTTGGAGGAACTCTTATTATATTGGCCTTCTAAATTTTTCTTCCCATTTCGGCAATCGATGCCAATGGGGGAGAAGTTTAGAGGGTTTAAGGAAATTTGGGTTTTATGCTTTTGTTGCATTTTCCTTTAATGCGCTTTGCATCCTTGCTTGTTTGTCTTGCAAGGATGCTTTATTAATTATATGAACCCTCTTAAAAAGGGATTGTCATCAATTACCAAAATGGGAGAGATTGAAAGTGCATGGTTGCCCCCATGTGTGGTTTTGGTAATTACTGACAATCTCTATGGACTAATGTTTGCATTGAGCTATATTTGTAGGTGTGTCCATTTGCGTTGCTTGATCTCCATATGTTGGAATCAAGGCTAAGGGAAGAAAAAGAAGAAGAGTTTGTGTTGATCAAGGCTAAGTGCGGGTTGATCAACACTCATGTCCAAGTGAAGATATGCCGAAGAGTGCTTCTCCCATATTGGTGTATGGGGGAGCAACATGTGAATCTTCACCAAGCAAAGCGCAATCAAGAAAGGTGGTGCATCTTGAGGGAGATGAAGATCGTCTTCTTCGACCTCAAGTGGATTCATGCGCAAGGAAAAGGTATGATCTTGATAGGGTTTCTATTTTACCAGTCTCATGATGTTAGTGAGAGACCGGATTATAGGATAGTTAACCGTACTATCAAGAGGGGCTCTCGACCGAATATCTTGATCGTATCATAGTAAAGAGCACAAACCTTTGCATCTTTGCAATCATATTTCTTGGTTGTTATTTGGCTTTTATCCATGTGAGAATTTAGAGCTTGTGTTCATCTCCATACCAAGATCTAGTTCATCAAAAACGGATTTCATGAATATCTTCTTGCGTTTTTGATATTGGAGGTTTTACCGGTTTGTCTCTTCTAAGAGAGGTCAAACTCTCTCCTTATGATTTCCTCCTCACATGATGGACTATGATGTGTATATGCATGATCTTGTAGGGCTTGTGATTATCTTTGAAACAAGCCCAATATCATAGAAAACGGAGTCTTGATGAAAAACTTGTTGGCTTTTTATGTTGGAGAATTTACCGGTTGTTCCTTTTTAGAGAAGGTTTACCTTTCTACATTTGGTTTTATTCTCCATTGTAGGACTATGATGTTTCTCTGTATGATCTTGTAGAGCTCTTCGTTACGGTCCCAACGAGCCCAAGATCATCGAAATCGGAGTCCGGGTGAAAAAGTTATTGCAGTTTTCGTTTTGCTGTTTTTGCAGTTTTTCTGTAGGCCGGAGTCTCCGGCCCTAGACCGGAGTCTCCGGTCTGAAACTTTGTTTTTTCATCGAACGGGTGGCGCGGCTCTGTTGCCCTGCCAGAGACACTCCGGAATGACCCCGGAGTCTCCGGTTTGGGCCGGAGTCTCCGGCCTGGGCAGACCGGAGTCTCCGGGGTAAGTTTCCTGCAACGGCTCTTTTTCGTGGGGACCTATAAAAGGTCCCCTTCTTCCCCAAAGTGACCAGAGCTTCCTAGCACGTCTTTGCCCCCCATTGTTGACCTCTTGAAGCTTGGTTTTCTCTCTATTCCTCCATGATTCTTGCCTCAAATTAGAGGGAAAAGAGAGAGGAGATCTAGATCTACATTTCCACCAACCCATCTCTCCTCTAAGTGAGGGGAACCCTTTGGATCTAGATCTTGGAGATTCATTTGTTGAGTTCTTCTTTGTTCTTCCTCTCTTCTCCCCCCATAAGCATTATTTGCTTTTGGTGGGATTTGGGAGTGAAGGATTTGAGCACTTCTTGTGTTCTTGCCATTGCATTTGTTGCATAGGTTTGTGCTCTCCACGAGGATTCGTGGAAGATTGAAGTTTGAGAAGCTTGTTACTCTTGGGTGCATTGTGTTCCCAAGAGCTTGTGCCTCTTGGATGCATTGTGTACCCTAGATGGTTGGTGGTGTCACGAAGACTTCGAGTTGTAAAGCTTCGGACAAGATTTGGGAGCCCCCAATTGAGTTGTGGGTGTGTGCCCTAAGAACGGTGTAAAGGCTCCGGATTCCGTCTTGAAGGATTACGATAGTAGAACGTGAACCAAACCCTTGGGTGCGGTTCATCGGAGAATAGGGTGAGGCCTTTGTGGCATCTTGAGTAGGCCTCTTGTGGCGAGCTCACACCCCTCCAACGAGATGTACTCCCTTAACAAGGAGGAACTCGGGAATACATCCTCGTCTCCGTTTGCCTCGGTTATTTCTATACCCGAGCTCTTTACTTATGCAATTTACATTGTGATAGCCTTCGTGCTTGAAGTTTTATATCTTGCTATCACCTTGTTGCTTGTCTTGCTTAGCATAAGTTGTTGATGCACATAGGTGAACCTAGTATAATTAGGTTGTTGGCTTGTTAATTTAAACACATAGTTTTATTCCGTAATTATCAAACATTTAACTGGAATTTTTTTAATCGCCTATTCACCCCCCTCTAGGCGACATCAAGGCATCGTTTGTTCTTTCACATTCCATATTAATTAGGTACACATGGAAAACGACGATGAATTCAAAGGTTTCTGAGTCAGAATAGAATGAATGGATTAATGGCTCACCATCAGGCCGTAGTTGTACAGCTGGGCACCGCGATGGCTCTATTCGTAGACGGCGCCGGTGAAAGTGCATGGTTGTCCCCATGTGTGGTTTTGGTAATTAATGACAATCTCTATGGACTAATGTGTGCTTCAAGTCATACTTGTAGGTTTGGTCCATAGCATTGCTTGATCTCCATTTATTGGAGTCAAGGCTAAAAGAAGAAGATCATTTGTTGATCAAGGCCAAGGTGTTTCTCCATGAGCATGAATCTCACAAGATAATGGCCAAGTGAAGACATGCCGAAGAAGTGGTTCTCCCATATTGGTGTATGGGGGAGCAATATGTGAGTCTTCACCGAGCGGAGCGCGATCAAGAAAGGTGGTCCAACTTGAGAAGACAAAGATCGTCATCATCTAGCTCAAGTGGATTATGCGCAAGGCAAAGGTATGATCTTGAAAGGGTTTCTATTTTACCGGTCTCATGATGTTAGTGAGAGATCGGATTATAGGATAGTTAACCATACTATCAAGAGGGGCTCTCGACCGAGTAACTTGATCGTATCGTTCGTGGAGAGATCAAACCTTTGCATCATTGGCATCATCTTTATTGGTTCTTATTTGGCTTTTATCCATGTGAGTGGTTAGTGCTTTTCATGCTCGTCATGACAAGCCCTACCTCATCGAAAACGGATTTCATTTGCTTCTTCTTTTGTGTTTTCGGTGTTGGAGGTTTTCCGGTTTGTCTTTTATAAGAGAGGTCAAACTCTCTCCTTGTGGCTTTCTCCTCACATGATGGACTATGATGTTTCTCTGCATGATCTTGTAGAACTCTTCGTTGCTATTCCAACGAGCCCAAGATCATCGAAAACGGAGTCTGGATGTTTAAGTTATGTTTTTTCTCATACCGGTTGTTCTGCAGTTTTTTTGTCCGGCGGTAGTACTGCTGCGGCAGCGGTAGTATTGCTACTCCTGGAGTGGAACTGCTGCTACACAGCAGTTGGTACTGCTGGTGGTACCGTTGCGCCGTTTTTGCGTGCTGGTATCCCTCCGGTACCCCGGCGGTAGCAGCCACGTTCTACCGTTGGAAACTTCGTTTTCAGTCAAAAAGGGCCCCAGAGGTAGTACCGCTGGCGTAGAGGTAGTACCGCCCCAGCGGTAGTACCGATGTGCACGATTTCTGCACATAACGGTCAGATTTAGGGGGACCTATTTAAGAGGCCTTCTTCCCCAATGTTTCCCTAACCAAGGCAGCTCGTTTTTCTCTCTCTCTCCCACCATTGTTGACCTTGGAAAGCTTGCCCCTATCTCTATCCCTCCAATGATTCTTGCCCATCTTTAGGGATTCAAGAGAGGAGATCTAGATCTACATTTCCACCAATCAATCTCTTCTCTAAGTGAGGGAAATCTAGTGGATCTAGTTCTTGGAGTTCTTTTGTGGTTCTCCTCTTTGTTCTTCCTCTCTTATTCCCCCGTAAGCATTTGTTGCTTTGTTGGAATTTGAGAGTGAAGGATTTGAGCACTTGTGCTCTTGCCATTGCATTAGTTGCATCGGGTTGTGATCTTCACGAAGATTTGTGGGATTGAAGTTCGAGAAGCTTGTTACTCTTGGGTGCATTATGTTCCCAAGAGCTTGTGCCTCTTGGGTGCATTGTGTACCCTAGATGGTTTGGTGTGTCGCGAAGACCTCGAGTTATGAAGCTTCGGGCAAGATTTGGGAGCCCCCGATTGAGTTGTGGGTGTGTGCCCCAAGATCGTTGCAAAAAGGCTCCGGATTCCGTCTTGAAGGATTCCGATAGTGGAAGGTGAACCTAACCCTTGGGTGAGGTTCATCGGAGAATAGGGTGAGGCCTTTGTGGCGTCTTGAGTAGGCCTTTTGTGGCGAGCTCACACCCCTCCAACGAGACATACTCCCTTAACAAGGAGAAATTCCGGAATTCATCCTCGTCTCCGCGTGCCTTGGTTATTTCTATACCCAAGCTCTTTACTTATGCAATTTACATTGTGATAACCTTTGTGCTTGATGTTATATATTGCTATCACCTTGTTGTTATATTGCTTAGCATAAGTTGTTGGTGCACATAGGTGAACCTAGTATATTAGGTTGTTGGCTTGTTAATTTAAACACCTAGTTTTATTCCGCAATTATCAAGCCTTAAACCGGAACAAAGTTGTACATATTTTGCTGAAAGAAAAAAAAAGGAACCAAGCATATTTCAGGATCACATCATAGATGAAAACAATAACAAATGGTACAAACAGAAATAGCTTCTTCAATACCCGGTTCAAATGAAGATTTAAAGATAAAAATGGGATTGTTTGTACATGGGAGTTATCTTCCTAATAAGAATCTTGGGGCACTTTGCGATTTTTGTTGCATCCTGGCTTAGCGGTTGCACTGGTGTCACATTGCTTCTGAAGCCCTTGCAGAAAAAGGTGGTATTGGATCTCTTAAGAAGTAAGAGATTTCTGATTACCAGCTAGCTGTAGAGAAAACCCACAATTGCCATCTTCAATTTATGAAACGGGTGAGATTTAAAAAAATGAATCTGCATGGCATAGGAGCTTGATATTTAGGACCCGGAATTTTCATCTTCAGTTTCTTACGCTGTTTAAAAAAGAGATCGGCTATTAAAATGAAATTGAAAAGGCAAACTTGTAGAGAGAGAGAGAGAGATAGATCAGTCACTAAAATGACTTTTAATGTAACAATGAAAAATGCATACAATAATTAATGCAATTAATTGATTGCCAAGAAATCACTTGAATTGCAGATGAACCAAATTACATTGATGAATCCGGGAGGTGCCTAAACAGACTGAAACGTGCGCATTTATCGAACACATGGCATGCACACAATATAGATAATGCTAAGCTCTAGGGGATTTGTCCGCAAATCTTCGTAGTTTGAAAGAATGGGGAATAAAAGATTACCGATTGTAGGATGTTGCGGACTGGCTCATCGAGTCCTACATATGCACCATCCAGATAGTTCACCTCATCAATGTTGTTATTGGCTCATCTGATAGCATCGCCATGTCCATCTTCGCTAATTCTTGCCAAGACACTTCACTACTACCATGTGCCACCAGTCCAACTTCCACCTACCTACTTGCTCAACATACTAACAATTCAGATTCTGTGTCACATCTCCTAGGCTCACCATATACCAAGATCACTTACCTCCTGTTTAAAAAAATCAGAAGTCATGAATAATAATGGTTCTGAAGAAGAGCTGAAATAACTTGTACCGATATTTTGGCATATATTGTACAATGAGAAAAAAAGGCTTCGCAGTATTTTGGCATATATTGAAATAACGAAACTGCTGTGCATCCGACGAAATCAGTACGATTTCCGTCCGACACTCAGTCCGACGGCACACCTTGCTCAAGTTACACAAGCGAATGGTTTGATGTGAACTGTCGGACGGAAATCGTACAGGTTCCGTCGTACGTATAGCAGCATTGAAATAAAAAAGGCTTCCGAGTCCAACTTGCAGGTTTCTGTACGCTTGCATAGCACTGCATGTAATCCAAAATTGAAATCACAAGTGTCATATTCAATGCCCATTGAAATATAAAATCATGGAGCTGAAAGCCCAATCGCCGGCGCCGGCGCCAAGTATGGTAAGAGATATCACCCCAACTGTCTAAATGAGATGTTATTTCGGAATTCGACACAAGCAACAAAAACAAGTTAGTACAGAATAACTTGGCCACAGGAAAATAGAGAAATAAAACAACTACACATCAAACCTCTATGGCGTCTAAGATAAATTTATGTGTGTACTGAATTACATGGAATCCTTGAAAGAGAAACAAATTGGTTAAAAGTTAATCGAATCATCATGGCTGAGCTAACAAAATGAGAAACTATACACAAGCAGAATGGAGATCGGATGAAGAGCATAAGCTGACGGTTCTATCGATTGGAGGAATTACTGACGTGATTATAGGATCAGAATTGAGAGAGTTATTTTCTCCTTTTCTATTTGGGTGGACTATGCGTGCGGCCGGAAATTTTTGTTCTCGCCTGGCAGAGCATCGTCTGCCAACCGTAATTGCTAAGCGCACGCACGGTATTCGATTGGATTAATCTGAATTGTTAGATCTAACTAAGTGGGACAATCTGGTGATGCTAATTAGACTGAGTGTAATTACGGGGTGGATTTAAGAAAGAAAATGTTTGCTCTCTTTTATATAAGTATAATAGTAGGGACCAGTAGAGATACCCTCGCCCGCCCGTCCGCCGCCATATTCGTCGCCGTTCGGTTTGTTCCCCCTCCCTCTGACCCCCTCCTGACCCTGGTCGTCCGCCGGCGGAAACCAGAAGAAAGACCATCCGAGGACCAATGGCCACCGAGACCGACACCTTCGTCACCGACGTGGCCTTCGGGCAGGAGGTGATCGTCACCACTGTGACGTCCTCCGGCGTGGCCGTGGAGGTCTGGATCCAGGAGATCCGCTCCGTCCTCGGCGACCTCGTCGTCGGGCTCGACGTCGAGTGGCGCCCCAGCTACAGCCCCTCCCAGAACCCAGTCGCGCTCCTGCAGCTCTGCGTCGGCCGCCGCTGCCTCATCTTCCAGCTCCTCCACGCCGACTTCGTCCCTCAGGCCCTGTCGGATTTCCTCGCCGACCCCAACTTCCGATTCGTCGGCGTCGGCGTGGCGGAGGACGTGGAGCGCCTCATCGAAGACCACGACCTCAAGGTGGTCAACACGGTGGACCTGCGCGGCCTCGCCGCGGAGGGGATGCAGAAGCCGGAGCTCCGCCAGGCCGGGCTGCAGGCCTTGGCGCGCGCCGTCATGGGGGCAGACGCCGGAACCCTTCAGAAGCCACAAAGGGTGAGGATGGGCCCGTGGGACGCCTACTGCCTCTCACTCGTGCAGATCAAGTATGCCTGCATCGACGCTTTCGTCTCCTTCGAGGTCGGCCGGAAGCTTCTCACCGGCGACCTTCCGGCGACCCCTGAGGTGATGGCCGCGGCAAGTCCTGCAAATTCGAATGCTTAACTCTAGCTCGTACTGTATCGTTTAGATTTAGTTCTTGATCTCTTAATGTTAGGGCAAGGTTTGGGTGTGATTCTGTGATGGAAAAATCAGACATTGACGATGACGAGGACTAGCTTCAGAGCAGGGAAAAGATCGTGGCTACAACTAGGTGCCATGAGCATTAAGCCTTTTTTGTGACGATCGAAATTCCGTGAAATATTCTGCTCAACTATGCACCTTTAGTGGACTATCAACTATTTTTAATTCATCGTTCATGTCAGTGCTGCTTTCAGTTCTCACCGATTAGATGTTCCAAATTTCCACCAGCTCTCCTTTGCTCTAAAGTTTGCCGTTATAACTTTTCGATCGTTTAGTACAGTATTTGGCATCATAATTTGGTATTTTATAGCCATACCACATGATGTGCATCAGACTCTTTTGTGCTGATCGAGACTGTTTTCTGTATTCTGCTGAACAATGCTTTTGTAGTTGACTGCTAACTATTTTTAATTATGTGCTCCATGTCAATGCTACTTCCAGTAATCACCGATTGGGTGTTTCAAATTTCCAATAGCTCCATTGCTCTTAAGTTTGACAGATCAATTCACAGAGTTGTGTAGCTAGGATTTTGGTCGTTTAGTATCACACTCACTTATACCACATTGCGTAATTGCTGATTTTTCGCGTATTCATTTGATACCCTATAACTAACTTACTGTTGGTCCGGTATACACGTCAGAAATTACTCTTATCACATCCAGAAGAACACTGGCATGGTAGTTCCTGGTCCTTAAAATAAACTGCCAGAAAGGATTGTAGCTGAATTCTTCACAGTCTAATCTGAGAGGAAATTCTCTAGAAATGTTTTATCGATTCATCTGTACTCTCTGCCAAACTTGATATTTCGTTGAAATTGACTTTATGCATATGTTTGATATATGAAACACATAATATGCTTCTGAGAATCTACAATTCAAATTCATGTGAGTCTCATAATTTTCTTTTCGTGGTGGGGCCTGTGATAAATTGACAAGACTCTATGCTTGTTCGTCCTAGTGTAATGATTACTTCTATCTTGAGAATACTATATCAAATGTTTAACTGATAAGAACAGAGTGCTATGCATTGCCCTGATACTAACAGATAACTACACATATACTCTCTTCTTGTGCTCAATGATGTCAGAACATAACTACTTTGATTATGTTCAATCTGAGAGCGCTCCTCTCTAGTTTCTAACCAGACCTGGCCATCGGGCCGTGCTTTTTGCGGCCCGGCACGTGGCACGTCAAAAAAGCCCGGCACCGGCCCGGCCCGTGGCGTGCCATGCCCATGCCGGCCCGTGAGAGGCGGGTGCCATGCCTGGGCCGCGGCTTGAGGCCCGCGTGCCAGCCCGGCACGGCATGGCAGGGTTTTTTTTTAATTTTTTTACATTTTTTTTATTTTTTACTTTTTTTACATTTTTTTTGTACTGAAATCGAAAAAAAAGAAAAAACAGACAAAAAGGCCTCCCGGCCCCACGGGCTCACGTGCCGCGGGCCGGCCCGTCTAAGACCGGTGCCGTGCCCGTGCCGCCCAGCCAGGCACATGGGCCGGCCCGGCACGGCACGCGTGCTTCGCGGGCCGGAATGTGCCGTGCCGGGCCAGGCACGCCAAGCCTGTGCCGGGCCTGTGCCGGGCCGGGCCGGCCCGTTGGCCAGGTTTGTTTCTAACCCTCTCCCATGTTCTGTTCTGACCCTGTCCCTAATATGATTTAGCCAGGCACCTTGTTGGAGCTATGGTCTTTTGCTGGTCCTTGTGCTGTAGTCCATTGGGACATCGGTGTGTAGGAGCAACTTTGAATTTCCGCCTATTTATTTTCTACTGAGCTAGCTGCTGAACTTCGCTTGTGTCTCAGGTTGGGTTACTAGTCAATGTTTCACAATAGCCGCTGTCATCTACTATCATGCTGTATGCCTTGAGCTATACGAGTATCATTGTGTCGTTGATTTTGTATGACCAGCAGCTTGATTTGGGTTGCTTGGTGTGTATTGCGAGCCTGTGACTTGTCTCAGAAAGCTCGAGGTGTCAGTGTTGCTGCTGCTTCTGATTGGGTTGGAATGCTTGTGAATTGTGACCACGTGGTGGTCTGACCATGGTCCATCTGGACTGAGAACTTTGACCTGTTGTGGTGGCTTCCTGCTAAGATGATTGTGAGATAGCTGCTGAAGGATTTGTGTCTAATCATTTATGTGGACACAGGTTAAGATGTCTAAATTTGGCAGTGGTGGTGCCAGACTCAAAACTCTTTAGGGCCAACTTATGCAAACTCTTTGATTTTGTAGATATATATGACTGTTCAAAAGTTACTTCACTATCTAATATGTTGAGCAGAAAGTAAGTTCATTTGACCGCATAGCTTGTGCATACAATCGCCACTAGCGTGGCCTTAGATTTTAGGGAAAGGTGTTTATATTTCCTATGTCTGGGAAGAGTTGGACGACAGTTGACGAGTTTGTATGTAAGAGAGTTGAAAGGGTTTACATGGGAAAAGTTGTGCGATGAGTTTGTATCACCTAGTTGTAGTCACAGCGTGATATCATGTGAACAACATATTTCAGATTTGAATTTGCAATCCTATATCTTCTTTACTATTAAATGGGATCAGACGTGATGGTTCTTGATGGTATGTCATGTATAAAATACCCCAAATAATTCAGAGCGCGCGTGCGCTTTCTGCTAATCGTGGTGCACGCGGGCTGTCGGAACGAGCGTTCCGTGTTCGACGGACAGGCTGACTGCTGCGCATGTGCAAACTTCTTTTTTGTCGGTTTTTGCATGGAGCTTCAATTCATGGGCCACATGCAAACCTATTGCAAATTTTAAAAAATGCATAACTTTCAAACCGTCTTTCTGGTGACGAGATCTTCGAAACTAGATCCGACATGAACATATTTCGATAATTATTTTCGAAAAGAAACTATATATTATAAACTTGCTTTTTCTATCATAAACTTGCTTTTCTTTCATAAAAGCAAGTTTAAGGTAAAAACTTTTTTTTTCATCAAAGAAGTTTCTTTTATAATAGCAACTACTTATGTAGATAGGCAAAAAAAAAAAAATTTGCTGAACAAACATGATTTCCTCACATAATACCGACAAGTTGATCATGATTGGATTAAAAACAAGCCCCCTCGACCACACATATTCATGTTTGTGGTAGAAAAGAAAGTCTGTAGTAGAAAATTGTTTTTCGGAAAAGTTTATATTACGAAATTGATTTTGTATAGAAAACAAGGTTTTATATTACAAATTTGCTGTTTTGAAAAGCAAGTTCATAGTACAAAGTTGCTTTTCCAGTAGATTTATACACAAAGTTGCTTTTTTAGTGATGGAAAAGCAAGTTTAAAATACAACCTTATAGTACAAAGCAGCTTTGTACTATAAATTTGCTTTTCTACCACAAAACAATTTTATACTATAAACTAGTACGAAAAAACAACTTTGAAAACCATGTTTCTACTACAATGTTGTTTTTCGTCCAAAAAATACAATTTTATGGTCGAGACATGCTTTTTCTAGGACAAACATCGGTTTTTCTCTCATAAACACGAAAAAAATGTGGTGGTTTGGGCCTTCTTTTCAATCCAAACAATGCCAATTTTACGATTTTATGAGAGAAAATCATGCCTATACTAAAATGTTGTCTATCAACATGCATATTACTACCACATATTCTATTTTCTAAAAACAACTATTATGACAGAAAAGCAAGTTTGTATGATTACCTTTTCCCTTACAAACAAGAAAAACTGTGAGGGTGAGTGGGGGACATTTTTCAATCCAAGCAATGGCCAACTCATTGGTTTATGAGAGAAAATTATGCTCCTTTGCATTAGACGTTCAAAACAATATCTTTTACTGATATGTTCTGATAAATATTTTCTAAAAGCAACTTCTATGTAGAAAAGCATGTTTTACCATGAACTTGTTTTTCCATGACAAAAAGTTGCCTTTTGAAAATAATTATCGAAACGTGTCCATGGGGTATTTAGTTTTGTAGATCTTGTCGCGAGGAACACTACGATCAAAACTGTTTTTGATTTGGACGCTTGGTTTGAAAGTTATGTATTTTTTGAATTTTAGACTAGGCTTGCGTGGGCTTCTGTATGAAAGAAGAAGTGAGATTCTGTACGGAAGAAGAAGTGGACATTCTGATGGTGTGCGCTCTCAAGATTCCTTTCCTTTTTTTACACGTTAGATCAAGTGGGTTGAAAACTTTCTCTATCAGTCGCGTGCGCTCCCGGCTGAAAAAGCAGCGCGCGTGCGCTTCCAAGTCGTGTCCATAAAATACAGATTTACCCTCTCACCAAATTTTAATCCCGTGTAAGTCATACCGGTTCGATTTTATTTCCCTTTACTCCTTTGTCGTATCTCGCTATGTTTAGGGAGGTTTTGCCCAGGGTCCCCAGCCGGCGGTGCTTGTTCTTTCGTCGCAATCCGCAGAAATCCTCATTGCCGCAATCCGCAGAAATCCCCATCGTCGCAATCGCATCCTGCTGCTGCCTCTCTTCGTTTTTTTCATCTAGGGCGTCACGGGCTCACGGCGTCTCTGCGGTTCTTGATCTATGGTGCGTGCTGGACTGCTGGGCACTTGCCAATGCAGCGGATTGCGTGGCTGATGCCGGTGACCGCCGGGCCGGCGGCGTCCGGGCGGCCGGTGTTGCTGCTGTCGCACAAGACGGCCAACGTGCGCGCCGCATCGGAAAGAAGCTAAGTGCCTGTTTGTTTGAGCTGCAGCTGAACGACAAGCAGCTGGAGCTGGTAGGATCTGAAAAGCAGCTGAAGCTGGACAGCTGGTGAAATGTAAAAATGCCGTTTGGCAATTACAACGGCTGGTGGACATGTAGCTGGTGGTCAAAGTCTAAAATAACCTAATATGCTAAAGATAAATAAATGATTTTTAACTCTGATATAATATGATTTGTCCGATTATACCATATATTAGCTAAAATAATATGTTTAAAATAGAAATAAGTAATTTCTATTTTACAATGCTGTGGCGGCGAGCGTCGTCGGTCCTCCCCAGGCACCCCGGCAGCACCAGTCCTGGAGCCAGTCACGATCTTCCCCGACACTCCTGTGGCTGGCACCAGGGGGCGCCCTAGGCGCCACCAGTCCTCCCCTCCTGCCCCGGGCACTCGCCGCCACAACGCGCGCTTGGCAAGGGCTAGGACTGGAGGCGAGGCGGTGGAGCCTACTATCATGATGGTGGCGTCACGCCGTCGTGAGGCGCTCGGTAGTGGGACTGGTACGCCTTGACCTACGCCCACTCCTACTCCTCCCCCTCCCTTTCCCCCTTCTGATTCCCGTTTTTCGGTTCTCGATTCTGTTCCACTGTCTCATCTAGCTCAGGTTGCGGGGGACTGTGACATTATTTTCCGTGGAGAGCGAGGGCCTCGCCTTGAGCAGATTGCGGCCATCAAGGCTAAGGAGGTCTATGTGGGGGCCCTAGCGGCATCTCGGGCTCAGGCGGAGCATGAGCGGCAGGGACCCCCGGATCCCGCTGGACCTGTGCAGGAGGCACGAGGGTCCGGCAGTGGAGCCCCTCCTAGGCTTGAGGATGCCACAGTTGCTGTGCCTACTTCCCAGCCGGGGAAGAGGCGCGGGAGGCCACCTAGGGCAACGTCCCAACCCTCGACCTCTGGTAGGGCCCAATCGGTCTCCCCTAAGGGGACCAACCCTGGCATTGTTTCTCAATGAATGTCCTCACATTCATTTGGAACATGAGGGGGTTTGGGCAGGAGGGCCGTCGCCGCCAGTTGATCAACTATCTTAGAGACAAAGATGTGGACATTGTGGGATTGCAAGAGACGATTCGTCAGGACTTCTCGATCTCGGAGCTGGAAAGCCTTAGTCGCCACAAGTTCTCGTGGCATTGGCTCCCGGCAACGGGACACTCAGGGGGTATCCTCCTTGGTGCCAAGGAGGATACCTTTGAGATAGAAGATATGGATCGCGGGGAGTTCTTTGTGAGCATGTTGCTCACCCATAGACGATCGAACCTCCATTGGGAGGTGATTATTGTCTATGGCCCCGCGGATCATAGGAGGTCCGCTGAGTTCTTAGCTGAGCTCAGGTCAAAGGTGGAGCGATGCCACACTCCTATAGTGGTGGTAGGTGATTTTAATCTTATTCGCTCCCCTGATGACAAAAGCTCAGATAATGTGGACCTCCCTAGGATGCGCATGTTCAACGACTGGATTGCTGACCTGGCTTTACGAGAGATCACCCGAGTTGGGGCGCGTTATACGTGGTCCAACAACCAGGCTGTCCCGATCCGGAGTGTGCTTGATCGAGTGTTAGTGTCGGTGGAATGGGAAGTTGCTTTTCCTTTGTGCTCGTTTCGTGCGATTACTAGGATTGGCTCAGATCATTCCCCCATCCTCCTTTCTTCAGGAGGAGGGGCCACGCCAAGGTCGAACCGCTTCCATTTTGAGGAGTTCTGGCTCAGTCAGCCGGGTTTTGTGGAGGCGGTTTGCCAGAAGTGGGACTTGGCGGTCGCGACTCCCCCCCGCGCCTATAATGCGGTTGACATTTGGCACCATTGTGCTAAGGTCGTGCGCCAATTTATGCGTGGGTGGGGCGCGAACTTAGGCGCAGAGGTGCGAAAGAATAAGGCGGACATCCTCAGCCAGATTCAGACGCTCGATGTGGTGGCTGACTCGACAGGCTTGTCCGCTGATGGTTGGTTGCAGCGGTATGCTTTGGAGCACTCCTTGATGGAGATCTACAGAGGCGAGGAGATATTCTGGCGACAGCGTAGTCGTCCGAATTGGATTCTTCGTGGAGATGCTAATACAGCATACTTCCATGCCATTGCCAATGGCCGCCGTCGCAGGTGCTCTATCCCGTGTTTGTGGGCGGATGGCCTCCTCCTTGAGGAGGCCTAGGATCTATCCGCCCACATTTACTCCTTCTATAAGGAGTTATTTACGGAGGGGCCCTGCACGGGGGTAGCTTTGGCAACACACTTCTGGCCCTTAGGGGCGTTAGTCTCGGATGACGAGAATAGGGAGCTTACTATCCGTTTCAGCCCTGAGGAGGTGTGCAGAGCTATAATGGGGATGAAGGCCAACTCAGCCCCAGGCCCGGATGGCCTTCCTGTCTCCTTCTTCCAGAAATTCTGGGAGGTTCTTGAGGTGGTGATTATGCCGATGTTCTAGGAGTTCTATACTGGGACACTGCTTATGTCTCGCCTCAACTTTGGCGTGATTACCTTGATCCCTAAGGTCGTAGGGGCCATAGATATCCGCAAGTTTAGGCCGATCACGATGATCAATGTCATCTAGAGACTGATTGCCAAAGTCTGTGCAACACGCTTGACGCCAGTTGTGGAGCGCCTCGCTCACCCACATCAGTTCGCCTTTCTCAAGGGACGATTTATCCATGATGGGATTCTGGCTCTTCATGAGGTTGTTCATGAGGTCAAGGCTAGACATCTTAAGGGTGTCTTCCTTAAGTTGGATTTCCAGAAGGCATATGATCGTTTGGACTGGGCTTTTCTCTGCCAGGTCCTCGAGCGTCGTGGGTTTGATGAGCGCTTCATATGTTGGGTTATGCAGATCGTCATGTCTGGGAACACGGCCATAAACATTAATGGGGACATTGGTCCTTACTTTAGGTCCTCGTGTGGGGTGAGGCAAGGGGACCCAATCTCCCCCCTTCTCTTCGACCTTGCCGGCGACGCCTTGGCGGCTATCTTGGACAAATCCAAGACGGCCGACCACATCTCTGGTGTGGTTGGGCACCTTATTCCTGGAGGTGGGATCACCCACCTCCAGTATGCGGATGATACCATGATCATGGTGGAGGGGTCGGAACTTGACATTGTTAATCTCAAGTTCCTTCTACTCTGCTTTGAGGCCATGTCTGGCCTCAAGATTAACTTCGACAAGAGCGAAGTCATGACCATGGGGTTCCCTCCTGATGAGCAACAGCGGATAGCGGACAAACTAAAGCAAGTTATCTGCCTTCCCTGTTACTTATCTTGGGGTGCCCCTTAGTGACTCTGTGATCCTTATTAAGGACCTAGAGCCGGTTACCCAGTGTGTCAAAGCTAAGGCGGAACCTTGGCAAGGGTGGTTCAAATCTAAGGCGAGAAAAACAATCCTGATTGACGCCTGTCTTTCTAGTCTACCGATGTACCTAATGGGAGTTTATTTACTTCCAGAAGGCACGCACGTTACCTTTGATAGGGAACTCTCACGCTTCTTCTGGCAAGGGGCCAATGGGCGTCAGAAGTATCACATGGTCAAATGGGCAGATGTGTGCGCCCCCAAAGACATAGGGGGCATAGGTATCTTATCATCTCGTCAGATGAACGTGGCGCTCATGCTACGATGGGTATGGCGGATACTTAGAGAGGAGGGGGGGTTATGGCTGCAACTTATCAAAGCGAAGTACCTGCAAGGCCGCCCCCTCCTTTCTTGTGACCGTCAGAATGGATCCCAATTTTGGCGGTCCATCCAATCCATCAAGCATGAGATTAGGAAGGGTGTGCGCTTCTCCATTGGTAATGGAGAGGGCACCCTCTTTTGGCTGGACCCCTGGCTTGGCGGGAGCCCGCTACAACATAGGAAAGAACAACATCCGGATGTGCCAGAGGGGGTGATGGCACTTTTTCAATAGGGCTTGATATTGCGAATAAAACATTGTTTAATAACAGCACACCAATATCTATTCACCTATGTGCACCAACAAGTAGCTAGAATTAACAACAATGATAGCAAGAATGCTCCAGCAGAAGCTTCACATGTAATCTAATGGATATATGAAAAACCGAGGCACGCGGAGACGAGGATGTATTCCCGTTCCTCCTTTTAAGGGGCGTGGAGGGGTGTGAGCTCGCCACAAGAGGCCTACTCAAGATGCCACAAAGGCCTCACCCTATTCTCCGATGAACCTCACCCAAGGGATTGGTTCACCTTCCACTATCGAATCCTTCGGGGCGGATTCCGGAGCCCTTTACAACTTGTTTGGGGCACACACCCACAACCCAATTGGGGGCTCCCAAACGTGCCGAAGCTTCACAACTCGAAGTCTTCGCGGCACCTCCAAACCGTCTAGGGTACACAATGCACCCAAGAGGCAACAAGCTCTTGGGAACACAATGCACCCAAGAGTAACAAGCTTCTCGAACCTTCAATCCCACGTATCACCGAGGGGAACTCAAACCTATGCACCAAATGCAAAGGCAAGAGCACAAGTGCTCAAATCCTTCACTCTCAAATTCCAACTAAGCAACGAATGCTTTGGGGGGAATGAGAGAGGAAGAACAAAGAGGAGAACCACAAAAGAACTCCAAGAACTAGATCCACTATGTTCCCCTCACTTAGAGGAGAGATTGATTGGTGGAAATGTAGATCTAGATATCCTCTCTCTTTTCCCTCAAAATATGCAAGATTCATTGGAGGGATTGAGAGGGGGGCAAGCTTTTCAAGGTCAACAATGGTGGGAGAGAGAGAGGAAAACGTGCTGCCTTAGATGGGGAACCATTGGGGAACAAGACCCCTTAAATAGGTCCCCAAAAACTTACCGTTATGGTCAAAATCGCGCCCAGGAGCGGTACTACCGCTGGGCCAGCGGTACTACCGCCCCGGGTGATTTCGGGCGCTCAAACGCGCGCGGTACTGGACTCCCGGCGGTACCCGGGCGGTACGGGTACGGTACTACCGCTGGGCAAAAAACTGCAGGACACCCGGTATGAGAAAAATCATAACTTAATCATCCGGACTCCGTTTTCGATGATCTTGGTCTCGTTGGAATCGCAACGAAAAGTTTTACAAGATCATGCAGAGAAACATCATAGTCCATCAATGGAGGATAAAACCAAAAGGAGAAAGGTAAAACCTCTCTATTTCGCAAACCGGAAATGTTATATCTTTTACAAATGAAGTCCAAATGACATGAAACCAATTTTGTTGGAAAGAGGACGACAAATGCAACCCTTGGAAATATAGCAAACAAGTAATGGAGATTTTGCAAAGAAATGGGAAAGAGAAATCTTCCGCACGGATGAACCGGCAAAATCTCCAATACCGAAACCGCAATAGAAGACGCATATGAAAATCGTTTTCGGTGAACTTAGCTTTGTCATGACAAGCACGACAAGCACCAAGACCACACCACGATAAGAGACAAATAAGAATCAATAAAGATGATTGCATGGATGCAAAGGTTTGTGCTCTCTACGACGATACGATCATGATACTCGGTCGAGAGCCCCTCTTGATAGTACGGTTATCTATCCTATAATCCGGTCTCTCACTAAACAACATGAGACCGGTAAAATAGAAACCCTATCAAGATCATACCTTTGCCTTGCGCATTAATCCACTTGAGGTCGATGAAGACGATCTTCATCTCCTCAAGATGCACCACCTTCCTCGATTGCGTTCGGTGAAGATTCACATGACGCTCCCCCATACACCAAGAGGGAGATGCACTCTTCGGCATAACTTCACTTGGCCTTGATCACCCGCACAAAGCCTTGTCAACACAAACTTTTCTTCCCTTAGCTTTGACTCCAACAAATGGAGATCAAGCAACTCAATGGACACACCTATGAATATAGCTCAATGCAAACATTAGTCCATAGAGATTGTCATTAATTACCAAAACCATGCATGGGAGCAACCATGCACTTTCAATAGGTTCCCTCTCGTTTGTTATTGGCGCAGACCCGTGCAGCTGGTGGGCGCGACGTTACTCAATGGGAATTGGAACCTCTCGTTCCGACGAACATTTTGTATTGCCGAGGCTACAGCCTGGGCGGAGTTACGGAGTTTACTTCCGGAGGCGCTGCCGGGAGGCCAAGACCTCGTGTCATGGCACTTGGCGCCCTCTGGGACGTTCTCTGTAAAGTCGACTTATCGGAGTCTTTTTAGTAACCCAGTTAGAGCTTGGGCCTCTCCACTCTGGAAGTCTCCCTTACCGTTAAAAATCAAAATCTTCGTGTGGCAGCTTCTTAGGGACCGCCTCCCCTCCGTGGTGGAGGTACGAGCGATAGGGGCCAGGTGATGGGCTTTGCCCCATGTGTGGGATCCCCGAGACGGGAACCCACATTCTATTCACCTGCCCCGCTGCCAGGTTTCTATGGAACTTCGTCCACAAGGCGCTTGGGCCTGCTTGGCAGGCCTCAGACCTCGGCGAGTTCTTAGAAATCCAGGCGAACCGTACCGGGGAGAGGCGACGCCTCTTCTGGTTGGTGTTTGCCGCGCTGACGTGGACCCTCTGGACAATTCGCAACAAGATGGTGATTGAGCGGATCTTTCTCCGACGTGCTTCTGACTCGATGTTTACATTTCTGGCTTTCTTGCAGCAGTGGCTCCCGTTGTCTAGGCAGCGGGACAGGGGGCAGCTGGATGACATGCTCGCTAGACTTTTGGAGACCGCTCGACGCATCTCCTCTACTACTTCCAGCTAGCGCCAGAGGGGCTTAGAGCATCTCCAACAGACGCGCTCCGGCGCCGCGCGCTATATTTTGTATCCAACGCCAAAAAGGCGTTTTCGGGCGCGGCCCGCTGGTTTTGCTTTTCCAACCGCGCTATAGTTTAGCGCGCCGAAATGCAGCGCTCCAGCGGACGCCCAAAAACTCCAGCGTGCACGGCTAGCCGGAGCTAGACAAAAATAAAACCAATATGATAGTTCAAATATAGATAAATACATTGCGTAGAATAAATATGCAAACCAACATGATAGTTCAAATATAGAATAAATACATGACATAGTTCAAATTCTACGCAGAGATCTATTGCTACGCTCAACGCCACTCTTGTTGCGTGTGTCAAAGTACACCTTCATCCTATCCCAATATGTGTTATAAGTTTGGGCCGTCGCAACGGAGGCATCCAAGGACATATTTAACCACGCGTTGCATAGAAAAACATTTTTTTTTTTTGCTATAGTTGCCCGCCCTTCCTTTCGGTGCCTCCACCAAACCCTCACCATCCTCATCCATATCCTCATATTAATGATCCTCATCATGAATTTCATTGTTTTGAGACCATTGAGAAGTGTTGGATCCAACACCCATGGTTGACAAGTATGCATCATCATCCAAACTACAAAGACGGTGAAAGTAACTATAATTTTGCTACACATATGCACATTTCATAGCAATCAACAACAAAAAAGAAAAGGAAAAAATTTCATACCTTGTGTGCATTTGATCAAACACCATGGGCGCGTCGGGTGGCAGCTCCGCTTCCGGTTGCGTCGGCGCTTGGAAGGGCGGAGGCGGGGGTGGCAGATGCGCTTCCGGTTGCGGCGGCGCTTGGAAGGGCGGTGGCGGCGGCGCTTGGATGGGCGGAGGCGGGGCCGCCGCTTTCCTCACCCGCTTTGCAGCCGGTTCCCCCTTCTTTCCCTTTTGTGCCGCCGCCGGCCGCTTGGCGCCGACCTTACGCGGCTGCGCAGCAGGCGCCCGCGCGACGCCGTCGACGGAGTTCGCCCGGGGCGCCATGAAAAGGCCACGCGCGAGACCAACGGGAGGAGCGGCGGCGCCGGTGGAGGTGGCAAATCCCACGCTAGGGTTTGCGGCGGCGCCGGCGAGCGAGGGGTCGCGCAGGTAGGGAGGGGTCGGGGGGACGTCGGAGCGGCCGTCAATCGCCGGAGTTTCGCCGGTGGCGGCGCAGGAGGGGCGAGGGCGGGAGAGAGAGCGCGAGCGGCGGGCGATTTCAGCAGCTGTTGGGGGATTCGCGCGCGTTTTTCTTTTCCCCGCGCGCTGGATGGCAGGCCGCAAATAAACCGCCGACGGTACCGCTTCGTCCCGCGTGCTGGACGGTTATCGCGCGCGTGGTTCTTTTCGCGCGTCTGCTGGAGCTTGCGAAACGGCCCCGCGCGTCAAACGACCGGTATATCCCGCGCGCGGCATTTTTGCAGCGTCTGTTAGAGATGCTCTTAGTTTTTGTTCTCGCTTGTAATGCCCCGGGGTTTTTCCCCAAATTAGAATTTCCTGTTATTTTATTTTTGCATCATCATGACATCAACATCATCGCATCGCATATTTTTTGCAACAAAAATTATTTTTATTAAACCCTATTTTATTTTTCTAAAATTTTCGGAAAATATTTTACCGAGACAGTCGTCTCCGTTTTCAAAGTTTAATTGGCAAAATTATTTTGCAAAAGAAAATGTTTTGAGACGCGAGAGAGAAGCCCAAACTCTGGCCCAAGCCCACCTAACCTCCAAACCCTAATCCTGCGCCTGGCTGTTTTCCTTTCCCACCCCCTGTGTTTTGCAGCCACCCTCCCTCTCTTTCTTCTTTTCGTGAATCAGCCCTTCCACCTCGCGAAAAGGTCCCTGGAATTTTGCTTCAGGTCCCTGAACTCTCTCTCCCTCTTATCCTTCTCTCCCCGTGTTCTTCCTCCACCCGACCCTGACCTCCTGCACAACCCGCGCGCCTCCCATGGCAGTGGCCACCTCGCCGGCCTCTCCCTCCTTTCCCTTGCTCACCTTCCCTCTACCTCGAGCCCCTGCTCGTCCTCTCCTCACTCTCTCCCTCTCCCGCGCCTCCTCTCTCTCCCCTGCCACCCCTTTTCCCCCCGTGCTCCCTACCTCCACCATCGCCGCCTCCTCTCCTCCCGCATCGGCCTCCTCAGCTCCCGGCCGCGACCGGCCACCTCCCCTTCGGCACCAGCGCCCGCATCGCCTTCCTCCTCGCCTCCGGCCCGGCCGGCCACCCTCCTGTTCCTCCACCCCGCCATCCCCACGCGCGCTCCTCCAGCTCGCGGCCGAGCTCGGCCCCCTCCAGCTCCACCCGCGCCAGCCCGCTCCATGGCCGACCTCGGCTCCCTGGACCGCTGGCCCTCCTCCTGCTCGTCCCCGCGCGGAGCGCCTCCTCATCCACCTCCCGTCGCTGTCTGCCTTGCCTGTGCTGCTACCTTGGTTCAGCTCCCCGAGCTTCCCGTGTTCCAGGGGCCGCTGTGTTGCTGCTGGCCACCGTGGATGCAGCCTCTGCTCGACCCCTCCGTCTGTGTCCGATGGTGTTGTCCCTGTGTCCGTGCCGTGCTTTCCCGACGCCTCCGTTCCGATGCATGTCCCCGACCCGAAGCCTCTGTGACGCGTTCCCGTGTTCCCGTTCCCGACGGCCGTTCCCGTCGTGTGTCTCCGTTCTCCGTCGTGAAGCATAGTGAAGCCGATCCCCGTTTCATCGTGAAGCTGTTACCGACGCCAAGGTCTCCGTGGATGCACCAAGTTCTCCGTCTCCGATGCCGTGCGCTGGATTCCACCAAGTTCTTCGCCCGTTTTGTGTCGGCCACCTTCGTGCGCGTCCGTGAAGACCGACCCCCGACCACCATGGAATCCTTCGACCCCGAGGACCGGAACGCCAAGGTCCGCAACGACTATGACCCGAGTACGACTACCTCCACGACGTCGACTACCTAGACTACTTCGACTCCGGACGGACGACTACTTCGACTACTTCCTCTTCGATCCGAAGACGGTGGTGCCGAATCCGAAGATTCCTCGTTCCAATGTGTGACCCCAACCCTAGCCCTTTCTATTTATATGCGTATCTTATAAAATCATGCATGCTTAATTAACATCGCACCTTTATCCATTTAGTCAAATTAAATCAATTTAATTATGGGGTTTGTTCGGTGCATCTATATTTTGCACCGATCCCATTTAAAATGCTTTGCCATGTGTTAGGGAATAAAATTGGACAACCTTTAATTTGTCATGCATCATGTCATCAACATGCCGCTTCTTTTGCCGTAGTAGTAAAATGCATCTTTTGTGTTTCCAGTGTTTGTTGCTTCTTCGGGAATAGGACGATGAGTTGATGTGAGCAACGACAGGTTCTGCTACCGCTATCGGATTGTAGGCAAGAGATACTCCCTTGCTATCTTCGCTTGTTTTCTGTCTCTTACACCTCCTATCTTTTGTTCCTTGCTAGCCTTATGTTACGATGCTTGTGTCCCGATCCTATTTGCATGTTTATCTGGCAGCCATGCTATAGCCACCCCTCCACATCCTATTAACCCGTTGCTTGTTTACCTTGTTGGCCTTTGCGAGTCGTAGCGCATGCTTAGCTTTGTCTTGCTCGAGTCTTGCTATCTTTATCTAGTCTTGCTTTAATATGATAGCTGGGTTAAATTCACATGATAATCCTAAAATGTTTGGCGATGGGAATAATTAATAAAGATAAGGCACCGGCGGAAGGCCAATCGTGGTGATTTGTTCTGCTAGTGTCGCCTAGGACCCGAGTTCTTGTCCTCAGATCCAAGACTGAGCGCACTACCCACATGTGGGAGGAAATGGGACTCCCCTCGACCTATTACCGGATCTGCAGCCTTGTCCAGGGCGCCACAACTTAGTTTGGGTGTTTTCACTTGCGCGGCGCTTTAATTTTTGTGATGCAGGTACGTATGGGACGCCTCCGGAACTTATACGATGATGGTTACTTACGGTAGGGCTTACGGAACGTGGCGTTTATGGCATGTGTAAGGAGGGGCAATCGTATGAGTGTTCCCTCCCGACACCCTCCTCGCATCGGCTAAGTCCACCTCAGAGCTTCGGCCGGACTTTCAAGGTGGGTCAGACTTAGCTAGGTGGTTCCCTTGACTTGTGTGGTAGTGAAGGAAAATGTAGCGTCGGATACCCTGCCAGCATACCCCGGAAGTGTGCTAATTGCATGGCAACAAGGGTGGAAGTGCGTGTGGTTACATTTGTGCACCCCTGCAGGGTTAAATCTTTTCGAAAAGCCGTGTCCGCGGTTATGGACGACTTGGTGAAATGTGCTGGCTAACAAGATCATAGACAACTTACACCTGATGTTAATAAATTGATTAGTAAGATAGAGCTACTTCAATAATAAATTATAAAATTGCCAACTGTGTGAGTGCCTTTGGGCTTGCTGCTCGTAGGATAAACGGGCTGGTAAGGAATCGGCTGGGTTATGTTTGGTGGTAGAATAGTTGGTTCCTTATGCGCTCTCTTACCTCCTCTCTATTAGACGAAAGTTGTAGCATGTCTCTATAAGTTGTTAGTGCTGCTTGCCGCCACCTCAATCGCTAACCCTCTTTCCCCGGAATTCCAGCTTGGATATCTTGTGAGTATTACTTGCCAGTACTTCTACTAGTACTGACCCCTTCGGGGCTGCTATTCCAATGCAGCCAACAGGTATGAAGTGTGACGACGTTAGCTTGGAAATCCTGCCGGCTTGGCCTGGGCAGGGTTATGGTGCCTTTGGTTATCTTCAGGACTCTTAGTCCAATTTGTATTCTTATCCGTAGCCGGATACTATTCGCTTCCGCTGTTGTTTGGATCTTTGTAATGTATCTTTTGTATTCTTGACTCTGTGAGTCGTTGTTGTATATATGTTCTTTTGTGGGTTCCGTCGAGAACTATTGTAATGTTATCACAATTCCACCCGCATAACGTGTGTGTTGCGACGTGCACGTTATGCCTGGTGGGCGTCCTAGGATCGTTATTATGCGGATTTGGCGGAAATCGCTAAGTCTACATAGTACCGATCGCGGGGCGTTACATCGCTCTCTTTCTCTCCCTCCCCCTGTTGTAACTCTCTCACCAACCCCCCTCCTCCTCCCCCCTCCCTCTCTTGCTTCTTCCTCTTGGGCTTACTTGTGCTGTTGCCCCAGCAAGCGGTTTCTTTTGTCGTCCTTATGTTGGTAACTGTGTTTGGACTTGCTTGGCATGTTGCTTTATTTATAAAGCGGGACGAAAGCCTGATTCGTCATTATTTACTTATTAAGTGAATATTATCATGAAACTACATAAAGTGTTTGGCTAGGCTTGTGCTTCTAAGCACCTAAAAGCTGTAGAAGCTCTAGCCCAAGCCCAGACAAACATGCCCTAAGGCTGTGGCACGGTCAGTTCGGCTCCACGTACCTGTGTGCGTGCAAGACTGCAAGGGGAGCTCCTATGCTGCACGCCTGCGCGGTATGCGGAGATAGGACCGCTCCGCGCACCCAGGTAAATGGGCCGACCCATTCTATTTTCGGTTATCTTTTCTTCTTTTTTAGTTTCAGTTTTATTTTCTGTTTTCCTTTTTCTTTTCTGATTTATACTACAAACAAAATGTGTTTATATTTGTGAAAAAAATCATTGTAATATAATAAAATATAAAAATATTTAAAAAATAATAATTTTTTTTACCTTATTTGAACGATTTTCAAACATGAAAAATTATGTTATTTGAATGATTTTCAAATATGAAAATTTTATGTTATTTGAACAAATTTTCAATAATAAAATTTATTCATTTGAACGATTTTTCGAGAAGAACATTTACCTCATTTGAACGATTTTCAAATTTGAACATTTATCTCATTTGAATGATTTTTTTAGAAGAACATTTACCTCATTTGAACGATTTTCAAATTTGAACATTTACCTCATTTGAACGATTTTCAAATTTGAACGATTTTTCAATAAGAACATTTACCTCATTTGAACAATTTTAAAAAATATATGAACTTTTATGTTATTGTACGATTTCTCAATAAGAACTCATTTGAACAATTTTTCGATAAGAACATTTACCTCACTTGTACGATTTTCAAATTTGAATATTTATATTATTTGAACGATTTTTTGATAAGATCATTTACCTCGTTTGAACAATTTTCAAATATGACCATTTATGTTATTTGAACGATTTCCTAAAAAAATATTATTTAAAAATTAAAATAGGAACATTATGATTTTTTAATAAGAACATTTATATTATTTGAAAAAAATCTCAAATTTATATTACTTGAATAAGGAAAAGAAACCGAAAAAAAAACAGAAAATAAATATATTTTTTTCAAAATAAAATATAAAAATAAATGAGAAAATAAAAATAGAAAATGAAATAAAAAAAGGAAGGAAGAAACCCAGAAATAAAAACGAGAACGGAACAAAAGAAAAACGAAAACAGAAAAAAGAAACAGGAAAAAAAAATCCGGAATCAGGCCGTCCCATTCACGTCTGGGGGTATGCGGAACCTCACTAGCTCCGCGGTACGCGGAGCATAGGGATGGCGGACTGCAGGTCAATCCGCAAGCGCAAGTTGCTGTGTCACTATGACCCTGAGCATGAGATCCGGATCATGCAATCTTTCCTCCGGCTGCTCTTCCAACATAGTGTCCGGCGACTCTAATGATCAGATTAGAAAAAGGAGACATGGGAGATGACATGACAACATCGTGCATCAAAATATCATATGTGAACCTATTACCATCTAAATACTACTATACTTCTAAGGCATATAGCATCCGTGACATATACTGCCGTGGTCAATGCTTCGGGAAAGGAAGCTAGATTGAAAACTACAGGGTTTGTAGATAAAATGCTTAATACAAGAATTGTCCCTACACTTGTTACATAAGAGTGTATACAATCTCGTCATCGAGATGCTATGTGCATTAAGACTTCCGGAGAGGTGTAATTTAGTCTAACCTATTCCTCCCTCGGCCGATGCTGCACTTCAGTGTCGTCTGCTCCTTTGCCGCCGCTGGAGCAAAACAATCATAGCATCCTAATGTCACTAGAACTATTTTTCTCTCCCGTCGCAACGCACGGGCATTTGTGCTAGTAGATTGTAAATTTTCTTAGAGTTTACTAATTGTTAAAAGGTCTTCAGGTTTGATCATACAAGTTAGATTTTATACGTTCTCCAAAGGTGGCAATTTTATTGAAACTAAATACTCACAATTAGGAAACCAATTCCAGGGAGTATTAAACCACGTTTTAGGGGGCAAAATCGTAACTGGCACATCCTCTCCGGAGGTTGATTTGTAGCGCTCTTGGTTTGATGAGGAGGTTGGCACAAAATGTTGAGCACATCTCCACGGTGATAGCGCAGTTTCGACCAGCAGGAGCAGGGCAAGAAGAAGAAGGCGAGTCAGACATGGCTGCGGGGAGAGAAGCTTGATGATCCTCCAGTATTTTTTCGCTTGGCATGTGTGTCAGGTGTTTGCGTGGGGTGAGATGTAGATATGTTCAAGTTGGTGGTGGGTGAAGCGGTGTGGTTTACTTGTGGCAAAAATGCAGGTAGAATTTCGACGTTTTACTAATGAACTGGTGTAGGTTTGTTGTTTGCTATGATAAAAAAAACCTTCATTGTGGCACATGTATGTACTTACAGTTATAGGAATTTCCGATAGTAGTGATGTGTGCCATGAGTGAGGTGGACGTGTGGATATGTGAACGATTTCGAGAGCCGAGCGCCCGAACGCTCTTAAGAGTTTCCGTATCCTCTCTTCTATTCTTCTATACTACTCTCTCCGTCCACAAAAAAGATGTCACAAATTTCTCTATATATGGATTATCTAGACATGGTTAGGACCAGTTTTTTTGGTTTTCTGAACGACTTCCCTAAAAAGATGCTCTCTCCTTAACTTTCTGGAAAAAGCCATCCCTATAGTTTTACGGTTAATCTAATCAGAAGCAGCTTCTGGCTGGCTTATCTCCACGCGCTCGCGCGAGCCATTGGATAGCGTACGGACGACGAGATTCGGCTAGAACGAGAACTTGCGCGCACACCCACGTCGCGTATGTCGTGGTCGCGTCCTTTGGATAAGGTCGTCTTCCCCACGAGCCCAACGCGTCTCCCTCGTGCCGCCGCCAATCATCGCGTCTTCTCGGCGAGCGGTCCTCTCTTTGCCGCTCTGCTGTCAAAGGCAAGTCTCCTCTGGCTTTCTCTTCCGCTCGCGTGCGCCCGGAACTTCTCCCTCCCCGCCGCCGTACGAACTCGCCGCCAGAGACGCGCCCGAGGCCGTCGACCATGTCACCCCGCCGCGGTGCCGCACGGGGGCCAGCGCCTCCCACGGCGCCTTCCTCCCCCCAACGCCACAGCTGCTACTCCGCTCCTGGCCACCGACGTCGATGGAGACTCAATCGGGAAGGAGAACGGCATCCGAGTGCATCAGGAAGACACGCCAGAGAAGGAGCGCGGCCTCCGCCAGAGCTGGTTTCGATGAACTGCAGGATCTGCGGTTCCAGTGTAGCGTATGCCAGGTGTTCGACATATTGCTCCACACACTGCTCTCCAACAACCCGCTCGGAGGAATTTTGATGCGGTTCGGTTGGGACAAGCTAGTGAACCCTGCCAAGCTAGACATGTACAATTCTCCAATATTGTGCTCGTCGGGAGCAGCCCAGAGTCCATGGCAGCTATGCCAGTCTGTGGTTCCTGGCGCTCAATCGCAAGTTCAGAACCTCCTCTCTGGCAGGCAGCAGGCGGACAAAGCTTGCTACGCTCGCGATGTACCTGAACGGCAACAATCTGACGGAGATAGTGGAGTTCTCGGCAAGGTTCAAGACTCAATCAGAGGACAACAATTTTCTCCAACGCTATAAGCTGCTATGCCTACATGGATGGATGCCACAACAGTTCAGTTCGTTTCCCCACACCAAAAAACCAAGAACCTAGGAAAGATAGAGACGAGCAAGCACCACTGTGACAGCAGCCACTATTGATCCTAGTGGTTCTTCATATGAGTTGATCGCTACTATTTTTTGCGCTAGCACCTGCTGCAGAATTTCAGAAGGGTGCAGGCTTCGAATAGCCGGTGACTACAGGGGCGC
Organism: Puccinellia tenuiflora; assembly: GCA_012064385.1. Classification (NCBI taxonomy): domain Eukaryota; kingdom Viridiplantae; phylum Streptophyta; class Magnoliopsida; order Poales; family Poaceae; genus Puccinellia; species Puccinellia tenuiflora. The sequence goes on from QRDG01002095.1 coordinate 103,495, forward strand.
ATTAATTGGCAGACTACTGGCGAGGATGGACCTTGCGAGCGGTGGTGAGCACACGACAGACAACCGGTGAGAGGGGTGGTGCATGGAGAAATTATCCGATGAAAACCAAGTTTTAGTGAAAACCACAAAAATCTCATGTTTAAAAGTTTCAAAAAATTGTCAACAAAAATGCACTATGTTAGAAAGGTGGAGTTCTATAGGCAAGTAAATTTGCAATTGGAAACTCAAAATTATTTAGGAGATATAGAAATAACAAATTCATTAATAAATATTGACGTTTAGATCTACTATTTATTCTCTCAAGTCATAAGTGTGATTTGTAAGAGCATCTCCACCGGGGCCTTTTGGGATATCGGACACTTGTTAGGCGCTTTTTTCCTTGCCTCCCACACCGGCGACCCCTCAAACGGCCAGACGCAAAGCATATTCCAACTAGTAGTAATGGAGTTATCCATTCTAAACTGATGAAGTTAACCAATCCGTAGTGATAGAGTTGACCATCCTAAACCGATGGAGTTACCCACCCAGTAGTGATAAAGTTACTCACACTAAAGTAATGTAGTTACCCACCCTAGACTAATAGAGTTACCACCCCGTAGTGATGAAGTTACCCACCCTAAAAAGATGAAGGTTACCCAGCTATCAGTGATAGAGTTACCAATTCTATATTGATATAGTTACCACCCCCGTAGTGATGGAGTTAACACTCTAAACCGATGAAGTTACCCACCTAGTAGTGTTAGAGTTACCCACACTAAACTGATAGAGTTACCCACACTAAACTAATAGAGCTACCACCCGGTAGTGATGCAGTTTACCCACCCTAAAGTGATGAAGTTACCAACCATGAACTGATGAAGTTACCACCCGGTACTGATGGAGTTACCCACCCTAGACTAAAGAAGTTATCAACCGTATACTGATAAAGTTACCGCCCAGTAGTGATGGAGTTATCCATCCTAGCTGATAAAGTTACCCACGCAGTATTGATGGAGTTAACATGTAGTAGTGATGTAGTTATCCACCCAAGACCGATTGAGTTACCCACCAGTAGTGATGGAGTTACCAACCCTATATTGATGGAGTTATCCACCTTACACTGATGGAGTTACCACCCCGTAGTAATGTAATTACCCATCCTAAACTGATGAAATTACCCACCCAACAATTATAGAGTTATCCACCCTAAACTGATGAAGTTATCCACCCTACATCGATGGAGTTACCCACCCAGAAGTGACGTAATTACCCACCTAAACTTATAGAATTACCATTCAGTAGTGATGGAGTTACCATTCTATACTGATGAAGTTATCCACCCTAGACTGAAGAAGTTACCCACCCCTAGACTGATGGAGTTACCCACCCTAGACTGGTAATGTTACCATCTCGTAGTGATGGAGTTAACCACCCTAAACTTCTAAAGTTATCCACGCAATAGTGATAGAGTTACCCACCCTAAAATGATAAAGTTACCCACTCAACAGTGATGGAGTTACCACCCTAAACTGATAAAGTTACCCACCCAGAAGTGATAGAATTATCCACCCTAAACTGATGGAGCTACCCATCTAGTAGTGATAGAATTACCAACCCTAAAACTGATGAAGTTTTCCACACTATACTGACTGAGTTATCCACACAGCAGTGACGGGCTGATGAACTTACCCACCCAACAGTGATAGAGTTACCCACCCTAAATTGATGGAGTTACCCATCTAGTAGTGATGAAGTTGCCACCCAATAGTGATGGAGTTACCACCAAATAGTAATACAGTTACCCACCCTAGACTGATTAAGTTACCCACCCAGTAGTGATGAAGTTACCACCCATTAGCGATAGTGTTACCCACCCAATAGTGATGGAGTTACCACCCACTCAATAGTGATGGAGTTATCTACCCAGTAGTGATGGAATTACCGCCCACTAAATAGTGATGGAGTTCTCCTAAAATGATAGAATTAACTACCATAAATTGATGGAGTTACCCACCCTAAACTGATAGAGTTTCCACCCAGTAGTGATGTAGTTACCCACCCTAGACCGATGGAGTTACCCTCTCTGTACCGATGAAGTTATCATCCGTTGTACAGTTGCATCCAAAATGAATCGTTGTGTGGATGGTAACTTACACACTATAGCCTGGTAACTTACGTGTTAGTGGTTGGTAATTTTTGGGTCCGAATTTATTTTCGTCGAAACATATTAACAGATCTAGTTTCGAAGATCTCGACGCGACTAGTCCAACGGTGAAAACGGATTATAAATCACATAAACGGTTTAAGATACAAATCATTTTAAATTTTCGAATTTGACATTTAATACGGGATGACATCAGCTTTTTTAACTTTTTTGCATGCATGCATGGTAGAGAAGAGAGCTCACGGAGCGTAACCGGGCAACTCTCACACGGACAGTGCGGTTGCTTACCGATTTGCAAATCGAAGCTGCTTCCGCATAGTCCCGTCCTAAGCTGAATTAGTTTGGCAGCCCGCCAAAAGAACTGGGCCTTAACTGTCCACGTGACGCCCCTGTCTTCGCCGTGATTTTCGACACCATCCCATATTCCCATCTGCCTTTTTTATCTTCTCTTCCTTCCCGTGAACCCTATCGACCCTTGTCGTTTGCGACGCAGCCGCCGCCGCCGCCGGACGAGACGATCCAGTATGACCGCCACGTATGTCACCGACGTGGCCTTCGGGGAGGAGCTGATCACCACCACCGTCACCTCCTCCGGCGCAGGCGTGGAGGGCTGGGTCGACGAGGTGTACTCCACCTATGGCGGCGGCCCGAACGAAACCATCGTCGGGCTGGACGTCGAGTGGCGCCCCAGCTACGGCCGCGTGCAGAACCCCGCCGCGCTCCTCCAGCTCTGCGTCGACAACAGCTGCCTCATCTTCCAGATCCTCCACGCCGACTACATCCCCCACGCCCTGTCGGAGTTCCTCCTGGACGACCAGTTCCGCTTCGTCGGCGTCGGCGTGGACGAGGACGTCGTCCGCCTGGGCCGTGACTGCGGCCTCCAGGTGTCGAATCTGGAGGACCTGCGCGGCCTTGCGGCGGAGGTGACGGGCAGCCCGAGGTTCCGCCAGGCCGGGCTGAGCGCTCTGGCGCAACAAATCATGGGGGTCAGCGTCGAGAAGCCACGGCGGATAACGATGGGGCCGTGGGACGCCTACCGCCTATCCGGCGAGCAGGTCCGCTACGCCTGCATCGACGCATACGTCTCCGGCCAGGTCGGCTTGATGCTGTACACCGGCGACTACTAGCAGCCTAGCAGGTGATGCCGTGGCAGGAGGCAAGTCTCAGACTTGCATGCGAAACTCGCTCGTCCTAGACTATCCAGTGCGTTAGATTTTACTAGTTTTTGCTGCATTTTACATAGTTCTTGCTCTCGTAATGTTAATTGCTCGTGTCGCGGTTCTTCTTCTTAAGCTTACCTTCAGAGCAGAAGAGACATTGTGGCTACAGCTAGGACTAGGTGCCATAGAACGTTCTGTTCAACATGTTCCTTGGTGGACTACTACTGTTTTCATATCTATGTCTCTGATGCTTCCAGTTGTTACCAACTTGATTTGAATTGGATGTTCAAAAAGTTTCGACTGTAAGCCACTTATCATGGAGTTTCTTAGCACTTCGTTCGAACACTATTGTTAATAGAGCTATTTATTTTGATGAAAAGCCAACAGATCTTCATTGATGAAGAGGATAGGAACAGAGTATTAACAGTGGTGTAAAAAAGGTTTTTTGAAAAAAAAAAAACAGTGGTGTAAAAAGGAAAAAGAAAGTCAAATTTGTCTTGAGCAGCGTTGAACAGCATCAAACCAAAAATACCCCCCCCCCCCCCCCCCCCCCGAATTTTGGTCCAAGGTCATCGACAATTCAACCGAGCAGTCGTGACGGCTTGCATTGAGAATTCTTGCGTTCCGTTTCTTCCATAGCATGTAGGTGAGCAGCTGATGTGATGTCATCCAGGAAGGCTGATCCTCATGTTGAAGGAGATGAAGACGGCTCCGTAGCCGATCACGTAGGGAGAGCTCGCGGATTGGTAGCAGCAGGGCAAGTAAGCAGGGCCGAGCTCGAGACCTCCATTGCCAAAGGGCAACTATAAACTAGAAACTACTATGTACACATCTTGGAGGAAGCACTCGAAACCAAATTTAGTATGCACTGTGTTCCATGCCTACATTATCAAGACAACGAATAACCAAATTGCTGTTGTTGTTTCATAGCATCAAGATATTTTATGTGAGATTCAAAAAATCAAAACGTTCATAGTACAAACCTCCGATTCACGATGTGTTTTCACTATTGAGTTTGTCACGACGAGGGTTTCGAAACTAGATTTTCGGCGCTATTTTCTTCATTCTCAAAACGTACTAGTCTATTGCCATTTACTCCCTCCGTATCAAAATATAAGATGTTTTAGCATTTCTCTTTCCATCCGTATCTAGACATGTTTTAGTGTAATGTTTCATTACACTAAAACATGTCCAGATACGGATGGAAAGAGAAATGCTAAAACATCTTATATTTTGATACGGAGGGAGTAGTTATCATCTTAAAACTAAATGCCACATTTGAGTGTTAGATTTTTTTGAGCTTAAAAGTTCCCAGTTTTATAGGTGAGATATCACTTTGTGATGACGACTATGTAACCGACAAGTGAGTAACTACATCAATATCACAATGGTATATTTTGTAGACAAGTAGGTAACAGCATACATCAATATCTTGATGGTAACTCTATGGGTAACTATATAAACCCCATGAGGATAATTATATCGTAGAAAAATGTGTATGAAAAAATGTGTATGTCCATCAGCGCCATGACGGTAAGTGTATCATGGACACCTATGTAACTACATAAGCACTATGCAATAACATTGTAACTTGTTTAACTGAATAACTAAGTTGGGCAATCTCATATGTTTTATGGTGGTAACTACAAACTACACAATATTTGTACAATGGTCCTGAAGGACCGAGAGCTTCTATTCATTCATCGGTGGAGTTACATCTTACATAAAGGGCCTCGGTAGAAAAGTAAATTACAAACCAACCCATACATTTTGCACTAAGGACCTTAGAAAGAAAATTGGGAACGCAATCAGGTCCCGCTCCATCTCCATTGCGATGGAACAACTCAGCGTAGCCAACCTCGCCGTCGCCGGGGACTGCGCCACTTGGGACGGGGAGGCGGGAGCGAACTGCGCTAGAGCCAAAGGGCCTCCGAATGGCTGGCAACCTGGAGGTTGAAGATGTCCGCATGACATCGACCGGGAAGCAACCGTCACCGACACCTGGGGTAGGAGTGGTCGCCGTCGACCGAAGAGAACGACGGCGAAGCGACCGCCGTGATGAAACTCCCAAGAGAAGCAGAGTTGCTCCCCCGCGTAGATCCAACCACCAGCGGCCAAAACCTGCACATCTCCTTCCAGCCTCACCACCATGGCACTTAGGAAGAGAGGAACCCGCACCTTGACCACCAGCAACAGATTTACAGAGAAAGCCAACCTTATTTATGAAGCTACCTGCAACACCTTTCCCCACCACATCTGGCTCCGACCTTTGGAGCACCGCGACGAGGAGAAGCACCGCAAGCCAGCAGTACTGGATCCGGACGGAGGGATCCCGCACCTTTCTCTCGGTAGAAACGCCATACTCCCGCAAACCAGCAGTACTGGATCCGGACGGAGGGATCCCGCACCTTTCTCTCGGTAGAAACGCCATACTCCATGTGGGAAACACACAATGACACAACAAACCTAGGCGAGAATCAACCCTTGGTTGGATGGTTAGGTGGGTGGTTGTACCCCCAACCCACCAGAGTTCAAACCCCAGATTTGACACTGGTGTTTCTCATATTTGGCGGAATATTCTTCAGTGGGAGGCGACGTTCCCGTCGATAGCGAGGCGCCCGTGATGACTTCGTCGATCTCAAGACCTGACCCGCCGGCTCAGTATTTCGGAGGTGCTCATAGGGGTAGGGTGTGCGTGCGTGCGTTCGTAGGAGTGAGTGTATGCGCGTGTATGTGAGCGCCTGTGTTGTACTGTGTTTCGCAAAAAAAAAAAAAAAAAAAAAAAAACCTAGGCTACAGCTACTACTATACACAGGGGCTCTAAGAGAGGAATTGGATTATATTAGGAGTATTTGATTTTAGTTATCTGTTACTTTGCGTTATTTGCTTCCGCTCATTCGTCGTTTTTGTCACCATCTCGCCGGTCAATTTCCGGCTACCACGTATCACTGTGCTATCGCAGCCGCCAAGTCAGGACGGAGACTCCGAGGCGCGAGGTGAGCCCGGCTGGGCGGGGCGAGCAAGTGGCGTGACGAGCGAAAGCCAGCTCACTGCATTGTGGTCCACTTCGCGTCCTCCGTTCGATACAAACGAAGCAGCTGCATCAGCTTAAACCCAAACCCATCCCTGCCTCCAGCCCCCACAGGCAAAACGACTAGCACGCCTCACCACCTCATCTCCAATTCCGAATCCAGATGGCGCAGGTGGTAGCGGCAGCGGCGGCGGGCGGGGCGGGAGCCGCCAGGCCGCTCGGCGGCGCGTCTGGGACCGACTCGCTCCGGCCGGCGGGGAGGCTGCCCTTCGCGAGGGAGAGGTGGAGCGGGAGCGTTGCCTCCAGGGGCCGGCGTGACTCCCCGGTTGCCTCGGTGATTAGCCGCGCGCCGCGCGCCGACACCGAGGTGCTGCCGGTCTCGCCCGACGACGACGCGGTCCTCAAGGTAGCGCGTGCTCTGCTCACAACTTGACTGACACCTCAGCTGGCTAGTCGGGGAATCGCGGTGGATTTGGGGTCGGGGTGCGCTTTTGTAGTCTTCGGTTACTCTCTCGGGCACGAAATTGACTCTCTCCGTGACGGTGAAATCGGGGTTTGTCACGTCCCGGCAGTATCATTTTCACGCGTGTGGCTGGAATTTAGAGGCCGGGACTATTAGAGATGTCATTTTCTCAAAAAAAGTATCCATGCGTGGTTACTTGAATTTTGACGACTGCTTGTAATCTTCTACCTCTACGCATCCATATGAGCTGCTTGTCTGGTGGCATTAACTGACCGTTCGTTTTGATTATAGAATGTTGTGAGATGCATATTTCGTTGTAAAGGTTTTACATATTCCCCTTCCATTTTTTGGCATATTTTTCATCTCACTCACTAGTTTTATATCGATTGGATAGCAATTTAATTATGTCACGGTTTGCAAAATTGACGATGGAACCATTGAATGTAGTCAAGGAACGTCTCCTTGGATGCAAAAATTGTAAACACTGGTAATAGTTCCTTTCACTGAAAAACTACTTGTAGGAAAAATTCTCAGCACAATCTGCACTGCTTAGCTTATTTCCTGCCACTGAAAAATATGGAACCCCTTGATCTTATTTGAGAGTATCTCAATATTGATGGTCTTATTGCGATTATCTCAACACTGAAAAATATGGAACCCCTTGTAGTCAAGGAACGTCTCCTTGGATGCACTGCTTAGCTTTTTCGAATAAGGATGTGCTACTTTCTTATCACTTTGGTTAAATCTCTATTCCGAGTCTTCTTAAGCTACTTATCCAGTAAGCAATGAAAGCTTAAGATCAACGTGAAGGTTTGGATTCTTTTGTTGTAGTTTGCTCTGGCTATGATAAGCAGTTGTTCACCATGACATGTTGCTCTGCATTGCATGTCGCAGTTACTCACAATATAACAGGGTGACATCTTGGAAGGGACCTTATGAATTGATCAATTGAAACTTACTGTCAATAATGCCTCTTCTTCACAGGTAGAAGAAAACTTCCAGCATCTTAAGGCTATTCAACAACTAGCAACAGCCGCCAATGGTGTGTGGTCTAAACCAAATGTTAGACGCAAGACGAAGATTGTGTGCACCATTGGTCCCTCAACTAACACAAGGGAGATGATCTGGAGCCTTGCTGAGGCTGGCATGAACGTGGCTCGGCTTAACATGTCACATGGAGACCATGCATCACACCAGAAAGTTATCGACTTAGTGAAGGAGTATAATGCTCAAACGAAGGAAAATGTGATCGCGCTTATGGTTGACACTAAGGTTTGTATTTCTTTTTTTCAGAGCTTGTACACTCTAATGGATGAGCATTCACGCCCTCAGACAATGCTCGATTTGCATTAGCCTTATTATAACTCTGTGATGCTCATGCTAGTATATGATTTGCTGTATTAGTAGATACTGTAATTGAACCTTTTGATGCTGCACTTCTGTCATTATATCATACCTTTGTTTCTCTGAATTAAGCTAGATTTTAATCTCAGGGTCCAGAAGTTAGGAGTGGAGATTTGCCTCAGCCTATATTCTTGGAAACTGGCCAGGAATTCACTTTCACAATTAAGGCGGGGGTTGGGACCGAGACATGTGTTAGTGTTAACTATGATGACTTTGTTAACGATGTAGAAGCCGGTGACATGCTCCTTGTGGATGGTATGTGGATGTTTTTTCCCGTTCTGATTTCTGACTATTTGCTCTTTGTTCGGTGAAACATGATTGTCTACAGTATGTGTAGATGCAGCAATCAATTTATCTGAAATGTGCAGTACTAAACTTTAGGTAGTGATTGGGCAAATTTATATAGTGGCAGATAACTAAGTGGGTAGGTTTATAATGAGCTGGTCTTGGTTAAAATGGCTAAGCATAAGATTGCCTAAAATCTACTGAGTTTGTCCATCGTAATGATATTCTGCATATTCTCCGCTAAACTTACTACTATTGCTTCACTGGAACACATTTTGGGCCTACTGAATGGAATCATGGGCTATGCATCAATTGATTATGCATGTGGAGATACAGTGTTTCCCACATTGTTACTCATAGTATTGAGAACATGGTACTAGCCATTATTTTTGTACTTAAGCCAACAGTCTAAAATGGAGTTTACCAACATTTATTTGCAGGTAGTCTTGCTTAGTTATGCACAACTGATAAACATTTAAATTATACCATCAGATATATGTGTAACATCCTTCTACCTTTCTTATCTGTATTTTACTATTATATGCTTGTAAAGATGATTGTATTTTTCAATTATGCAACATCAACAATTGTATGATTTTATATTCTGTTTAGTGATCACCGTGTTCCTTATTTAGGAGGAATGATGTCATTTTTGGTCAAGTCAAAAACTGAAGATTCAGTAAAATGTGAAGTTATTGATGGAGGTGAATTAAAATCCAGGCGTCACCTGAATGTCCGTGGCAAGAGCGCAACTTTACCATCAATCACAGGTAATAGTCAACATATGCTTCATTGAGTAGTATAGATGCCATGTCATACTCATTTTCAAACTTGCAGATAAGGATTGGGATGATATTAAGTTTGGAGTGGAAAACGAGGTTGACTACTATGCTGTTTCTTTCGTCAAAGATGCTCAAGTTGTGCATGAATTGAAGGATTATCTCAGAAGTAATATTTATTCCCTACTTTATAAACAATACGTTGACATTATTTTGAGTATGTCTTGATAATGTGTCTTTTTAAATTTTCACTCTCAGGCTCGAATGCGGATATCCATGTAATTGTGAAAATCGAAAGTGCAGATTCTATTCCAAACTTACATTCAATCATTACAGCATCTGATGGGGTAAGGGGTTGATATTGATCGTTTCTTCAGTTTAGTAAGATGCATTCAAAACATACATCTTAATATGGAAGGTCTTGAGTTGTTAAGTTTTGATGTAAGGAATATTGATTTCTGTAGGCTATGGTTGCGAGGGGTGATTTGGGAGCTGAACTTCCTATTGAGGAGGTACCATTGCTGCAGGTATGTTGTAATTGATCATGTTGCTCACAGTCTAAATGCCCACTTCTCTGCTTAGCTATCTGTTTAGGCTACAACGTATGAAATTAAGTGTGCAGTATAATAACCAATACCCAATGTTTTATATGTAGTTTACAAATCTCTTGGAAAAAATATACTAAGAGAGGGTCGCTTTGCACATGCTTGTATATACATGTCTTCTAAGCAGTTTTCGAGTTTGAAACCTATACCTGAACTTTCTGTGCTTCCTTTACTTAATTCTATGTAAGATATATACGACATTCTTAAAATTTCATGTGTCTTGATGCAGGAAGAAATTATTAGAATGTGCAGGAGCATGGGAAAAGCTGTTATTGTCGCCACTAATATGCTGGAAAGCATGATCGTTCATCCAACTCCAACCCGAGCAGAAGTTTCAGACATTGCTATAGCTGTTCGGGAAGGTGCTGATGCAGTTATGCTTTCTGGGGAAACTGCACATGGAAAGTACGTGTTTTCATTTTCTTTTGCATAGCAAAATATTTAAAATTTTAACGGCAAACTATATGAGCACACACACAGTCCATTGTTAATAATTTAACTAACTGAAGCCAACTGACTTTGTTACCAAGTCATATTTCAGCAGTGATATGCTGGTATTTTTAAGCTTTTGTGCTTTTGCTCTCCTTTTATCTACTGAGTAACTTACGCAATTTAATTCTACTTTCGGTATGTCAACTCTGAACTTGTAATGCCATCTTGATCAGGTTTCCATCCGAGTTAGCTCTTTCAAACAGTTTTACGGTGTTAGACTTGATGAACAGCCACTTGAATTTCTTGATTTTGTTGTAAACTATGAATATAGGAGTTCTGCTGCTGCTAGTTGCACCTTTTTTCCCGCCTTTTTGTTTTGTTTAAAAGATGTTTGCTAGTCTTATGACATGTATTTAAGATATATACACATTGCTAAGCTTACTATCTGATCTATTTGGCAGATTTCCCTTAAAAGCTGTCAAGGTCATGCACACTGTGGCACTGAGAACTGAAGCAACTATTACTGGTGGGGAAACACCGTCTGACCTCGGTCAAATGTTCAAGGTCTGAACTGCAATATTCCAACGTACACCGTATGTATTTTTCCCCACTTAACCTGGAATCTTCCTCTCTAATTGCCCTTTTCTCCTGTAGAACCACATGAGCGAAATGTTTGCCTACCATTCAACAATGATGTCCAATACACTTGGCACATCAATTGTGGTTTTCACCAGGACTGGATTTATGTCTATCCTACTTAGTCATTACCGCCCGTCTGGCACCATATTTGCCTTCACAGATCAGTAAGTTTACTCTTCTTTTGCTCCAAAGAGTATGTCATAAATAAGATGAAACTCCCATGTTTTTCCCGTGAAATAAATTAACAATAAAATTTTCATATCTGAAAATAAGAAGTTGTTGGCCTGATTTAATCTTGTCATGGTGTAAACTGCACATATAGGTTGTGTGCAGAGTATAGTGTGAACACACATAGGTTGTGTGAGAGCTATCCTTGCTTAGAGTTAAGTTAGTAGGTGCTAGTATGTTCTAGACTACTATTTATATGTAATTCTTAGGCTGGACCTCAGTAGAGCGGTAGAAGGCTCTAGAATGTTGTAGCACCAGCCTTGAACCCTCTATATAAAGAGAGGCACCCCATGTATGAAAAGCAAGAGAGTTGGAGAGCATTAGTTGCTGCTCCTGTAAGGTCCTAGCATAGGTTGCTGAGGGCAAGTAAGTTGCAAGCCAATGTCCTAGCATAGGTTGCTGAGGGCGAGCATAGGTTGCTAAGGTTTGCCAGCATTTGTTGCTGTGGTGTAGCATAGGCATAGGTTGCCAAGCTTGTAGGCATTCGTTACCTGTTGCATTCGTTGCTACAAAGTCTAATAGAAAAGGAAGGCATATGTTGCCTGAAACTAGTGTGCTCCTCTCTAGTTCAAGTCCCCTGTTTTCTTCATTGGCTCAAGAGGGAGAACAGAGAGAACAGAGAATAGAGAGGGAACTCCCAACAGAAGTTAGCATGTTGAAAAACAAAAACACTCATGCGGCTAAGATATTCAATGTTAGTCATTAGCAATACCAAATTCCCAACACATTTTCTTGCCTTGTAATCCAGTCATAATGATAACCTTTGGAACAAGCAAGAGCAAAATGGCGCGAGTAGCCTCTTATTGTGTGCCCATGTGCTAAGTTTAGCGATAAACATTTGTATTTCATACATTCATTGTACAAGATGTTAATCTTTAGTCTAGAAGGAGAATGGGCTGTTGTAATTCATTAGCACATATGGGCTGGAACCAGCTGTTCTAAGTCCTTTCTTCTTGATGACACCATCGCCCTAATATGTATATGCAGACATTCCTATACCCTCCATCAGGAAAGTTATGCCCCATGCAAGTTTATTTGAGAGGTGAATCACAATCACTAGTATTATCAAAGGAGAAGAGGTTATCAATGATGAAACTGATTTAGATAATGTTATGGTGGTATATGCTTTTTATCGTAGTGTTGAGGAAGAACTGATCTAAAGATGATCCTAGATTTTTGTACATCTGCAAGTATGATATTGTTGCTACCTTTTCACATTTTCCTTCATAAATCTGGTAATTCTGCATGTAATTTATGTTGCTTATTACTCTTTACAGGGAGAGAGTTAGACAACGATTGGCTTTGTACCAAGGTGTATGTCCAGTTCATATGGAATTTTCTGATTGTGCTGAGAAGACTTTTGGTGATGCTTGTTCTTACTTACTGGTAATCCCTGATATATTCTATCTCCCTTCTGTTTGTTTTTGCTTGCATCAGCTTCAGTGGCTACCATTTGGTCCTTCATGATGAAACCGTTAATATTATCCTAATAAAGCCTGCACTGAATTGAAGTTAGTTAGGCTGCATTCCCCTGGCAGGATTTTTGGAGTGTTGGTACAGAGGACGTACTGTATGGTCCCGCTCTGGGGTTCTTTGGCGTAAAAATTGTAGTGCACGACCATGCCTGAGGCATGATCTATCAAAAGAGAATCTGTCCATTATAAACACAGTGATGCTAAATATATTTCTTTTGAGAAACACAGAGTACAACGTAGATGCGTGCACACGCACGCCCACACAATGTAGGAAATATCGATTACTCAACTAGATGGAAAAGTTGCTGATTTTCGCACCAGTGAGCATGTTCAATTCTAGTATCCACTATTCAACATACGTTTTTGTAATATAACATGAGTATGTAGTCTAACATATGTGTTTACATTTCACAGAAGCATGGTATGGTGAAGGAAGGTGAGGAGGTTGCACTTGTTCAGAGTGGCAGACAACCCATCTGGAGGTCGCAATCCACCCACAATATTCAGGTTAGGAAGGTCTGATGAGGAATGCCCCACAGTATTTGGATTCCCACGGCTAACAACCTAGGAATTGCTGTGCTTCCGGCAAGCGCAGAGGCCCGATTATAATACCTTGTGGGCATCACTCTCCTTGAGCCATGAGCTTGGTAGCATGTGTACTAGATATTATTTAGGGCTGAGTGTTGTGGTTCTATTCTCTCTTGTTGTGTACTTTTCTTCTGTGTAAAATGGTCTGGCGGATCTTTTCCTCCATCTGTTTTTAGCTGTAGCGTGGGAGTACGGTAGGTTTCTTTTATTTTGTGAAACAACTTATATATTACCACATGGCAAGGACCAATAGAAACAATTCATTTGTTTCATGAAATGCAAAGGGATAAGCTATCTTGTTGAGACCAACGGTCCCTTGTTGCGGAATATGTTTGTCTTGAATTCCAGAGCTAAACCAAACCTGCGGACCTCATCAATTTTCCTGTGTTACCTTTTCTACTTACCTTCACACCGGATGAAGTAAACCACTTTATTCAGGAAATGCATTTGAGAGAACTTGAAAGTGTGACACGATGAACACTTCATTACATATGTAACACGCCATATTCACTCAGAGGTCTTGACTGAACTGAGCAATCACCACTTAGTAGTTACCGAACATTTGATGCAAATACCAAAATGTGTTGCTCAGAACCATGCACTTCAATGTTGTTTATAAATACAAATGGAGCGACTCGAAACGGTCTTCAGGGCAGTCCGTGAAGGCAAAAGCCAGTTGTTCAATCTCATTGTGCACAAGATGACCACGTCCCGTAAAGGAAGCGCCACCTTCGTGAAAACTCTCTTTCGCTCCTTCCAAACCCTCCCCCTCCCTCTCCCACCACCACCAAATAATGTAAATACTGGCACCACTCGCAATCCTCTGATTCTTCTTCGTGAATGCGACGATGTACTTGAGCCACCAACCATTAAAATGTCCGCCAATCGTCAAAACCGGTGAAGGAACCGAGAGGGCGCAAGAAGCAAGCACCGAGTCCCGAACCCAAACAGGGAAGGAGCAGTCATGGCACAGGTGTTGCACTACCTAGGTGGATGTGGCAAAGTTTGCAAATCGAGATGTGGGGCCATCCCCGCTAGGCGAGGTTGTGGGTTGTGTGGATTTTTCGATGCCCGACAATCCAGGCGACGAATGTGCAATTTGGCTCAGCGCAAGCCCTCCAAATCTTAGACTTGTCGAAAGGTGCTTAAGATCCAAGAAACTGGCGTTTGTATGCCGACACCGCCGTATAGATGACGTAGGTAGTCCATCTCTAGGTGATGGTATTAGGCTGAGGAAGGAGGTGCACCTTGCCACGTTGGAGAGAATAGCCCATAGCTTGACGAAATTGGCTAGGTCAAGGATCGTGGAGATGTTCTAAAGCGCGCTGATCCAATTTCTGTATTGAAGTTCTTGCTGACGGTCCTATTTTTCAGTGCAAATGGCAAAAAGATTGAAAAACCGAAGTTTGAGAGCCCCATCCTCGATGCCACGAGTCATGCCAAAAAAATATTACTCCCTCATGTATTGCGATTTATAGACACAATTGTATCCATTTACAAATGAGTCACAATATGGAACTGGGGGATTTGAATGATTGTTTTCAATTTGTAGTATTACAGACTCTTATCTCTCGATTTTTTTCATAAGAAAATAAGTTCACCACATATAAAATGCTGATGTCTTAATATTCGTGTCAAAAGATTAGGGAACTTATACAGTATAAAAAAAATGGAGGGAATTACTAGCCACGGCGTCTATCCGCGATCGACACATACCCTATGATACTAATTATGATGGATAAGAATTAACTTTATTTATTGCTGTGTTGCACCTTGCACAAGTACAACAACAAACATATTATCAATATATAATTACCGGGTCCCGGCCGAATTAACTCAGCCACTCCATGGTCATGTACTAGTAAAGTAGATTATTCAAGGGTCTGTCTATGTCACGGTCGACTGAGATTTTGTTACGTCTCAGTCACCGTCTCAGTCACCTGACCCGTTTTCTGTCTGGCCCGTTTCTGTCTGGGTCTGTTTCTTTCTGGCCCGTTTCTGTCTGTTTTTTTTCCTGTTCGGCCTATGTCCCTGTTCGGCCCATGTTCCTGTCTGGCCCGGCTATTCTTTGGCTGATCTGTTTTTCTTACCCCTCTGGCAAGAAAGAGAACGCAAGATGATCTGGTTCCCTGAAGCCGACTCCTTCTTCGTCCTCCCTCGTTCTTCCTCTTCCTCCTTCCTCCTCCTCCTTCTCCTCCCTGCTGCTCTTGCCTGCTCGTGCCTACATTCAAAACAAAGTAGATCTGCTCGATCCAGGACAAGGAAAATAAAAAGGAAATCCACAGATCCATAGTTCGTACCAGATCTGCTACGTACCTGCAAGCACAAAAACCATGGAGAATCTATCTGGAGCTTACCCTGGTATGTCTTCAAACATCATTGATGTACTTTAGTTGATTCTGCCAAAAAAAAAAATATCGAAATTCATCTGCTCTTTGTTACACGTTTTTCTTGACAGCAGCACAACATGCAAATACAGTGGACTCTATGCTTGGATCTTATGGTGCATTGGTCAGAAACAATACGAAGGTGTGCCTGATTGCAAAACTAAAAGAATCATAACTTGATAACATAATTCTGTCCAGATGTAATGTTTTGTTGAAAAAACTTATGTGCAGGTCCCTGTTTATGGGCAGAGTAGTGTTGAAAATCAACATTCTCAATGGGACAGGGGAATGTGGTATCAGGATTTATGCCACAGGTAATACATACTAAAACATTTCTGATGAGTGGTGAATAAACATGCAGATCATACTTGCATTTTTTGTGTGTATGATTTTATTTTCTTGTGCAGGCTGCATCAAAAATTCATAGTGGTGTGTCGGATGGGATGGATCAATCTTCCTTTGTTGCACAGGTATAATTCTTATACAGAAAATTTATAACACAAAATGTTTGACTGAAATAACAAAAATGCAGCATACAAAGAACCAAATATACTAGATATGTACTTGATTTGTTGCAACTGAAATGTGTAACTGATAGAAAAATATGCATCTAAAACTATTTGTCGTAGGAAAGCATGTTTAAACACAGATTGCAACTTACTTCCTAACCTGCTTCCCCTTGCACAAATGGGCAATCAAGAAATTAAATAAGATACGCAGGAATTTCCTATGGGCCGGCGATGAGGAGGCTCATGGCGGTAAATGCTTGGTTAGCTGGAGCAGGGTCTGTGCACCTAAAGATGTTGGAGGGCTTGGAATAAAGGACATTACCTGTTTTAGTAGAGCCCTGCGTCTTCGCTGTTTGTGGTTTGAGTGGGACGAGATCGACAGACCATGGAAGGGCACGAAGGTACCATGTGATGCCACTGATCAACGCTTGTTCGCTTCCTGCACAACGATCTCCCTTGGGAATGGAAAAACTACACACTTCTGGGATTCAAGGTGGATCGAAGGAACATCTCCAAAGGAGCTGTCTTCCCTTTGGCGCGCAGGGAAAACTTATCTGTCAGCGAATTTAGTATGAATTTAGTATGAATTTTACCTTATGGATGTCAAGAAGATATTGAGACATAATGGATAAACACAGAAGAATCATAACTTAAAAACATATATTTGTCTGTCGAGATGTAATGTTTGGTTGAAAAAACTTATGTGCAGGTCCCTGTTTATGAGCAGAGTAGTGTTGAACACCAACATTTTTCAATGGGACAGGGGAATGTGATATCAAGATTTATGCCACAGGTATACTAAAATATTTCTGATGAGAGATGAAGAAACATGCAGACATACTTGCATTTTTTTATTTTGATTTTATTTTCTTGTGCAGGTTGCATCAAATATTCGTACTGGTGTGTTGGATAGGATGGATCAATCTTCCTTTGTTGCACAGGTATACTTCTTATACAGAAATATGTAACAGTAATTGTGTAACTGAAATAACAAAAATGCAGCATAGAAAGAACAAAAGTATAGTTGATATGTACTTGATATGTTCCAAATGAAATGTGCAACTGATAGTAAAAATTCAGATAGAACTGATATGTTGCAGAATAGCATGGTTAAAAGCAGATTTTAATTTCTGAAAAAAGGATATGAATTCAGTATGAATATTACCTTATGGATGTCAAGAAGATAATGTGACATAATAGTTTTTTGCTCTTTGAAGGATCCATCGGTCTTAGGTTCTTTCTGTAGCTCCCCTGTTGGATTGACAAGACAGAATAATCCAGTAAGTACAATAACTTATAAGAATGTAAAAAAATAATTGAACAGAACAGCGGTGACATATAAAACACTCATTTTATTTTGCAGGTAATCTTATCAGAAGGCGGCAGTACGTCATACATGCAGATGATGCTAGATATGGAATCTTTGCATGATTCTCAGGTGAAAACACAAAAAAGACAATATTTTTAGATTTAGAAAACGTATAAAAGAGATATATATATATATAACATGGTTTACTGCCGACAGGAATATCGACAAGATAGCTTCCTGGACCTGCTGAATGGGCCAATGGGTGATGAGGTATATTTAGAAACAAGATCATTTATTTCATATTTCAGTATTTATGGTACTAAGTATTTCTTGAAAATCTTCTCAAATTCAGAGGACCATGTTCATGACAACTGGAACAAGTGATCAAGTGCGTACTGAACATTCACAGCCCAATGAAGATTTTCATGAAGACAGTAGTTATAAGTACAATGATACTTGGGCAAACAACACACTGTCAGCTTGTTCTTCAGATAAGAGTGTTGGGGATGCTGATCTGTCTGAGCATACTGACAGTCATTTGAAGGTGTCAATGTTGCTGATGACTATACAGCTGGACAAGCAGTATCAGGGGATGATCAAGGGCATGTAGAATTCCTTATCTCAGGAAGACATTGAGGAATTTATCGAGCAAGATGGGCAAACAGGCAGCCAGGAAGTTCGCAGCAACATGTTCCTCAATTGGATCAGATTTCGATTCGCATGATGAAGCTTTCCAGTTTTTTTACAACACATACTCGAAATATATGGTTTTCAGTTAAAAAGGCATCAATTTATCATAGCAGGCAGGCTGGGAGTAAAGGTGGTGCGACAAGATAACACTTTCAAATGTAATCGTGCAGGAAAGGTTCTTGATGAAGAAACTTTGGAAGAAAGGAAAAGGAAGAAGAGATATGAAGAGGGAAGAAACCAAGAAGAAGAAAATGAAAGATAAAGGTGAACCATACCTTTGCAACCAACAAAGCAGCCTCCGAAGAAGAGGAAGAGAAAACAAGATTGAAATAACTGGTTGTTTAGCTGAAATGGTGGTCACACTGAAAAATGGCAAATGGGTTGTCACCAGCCTTCAAATGGATCACAACCATGATTTAAGCCCGCCTGAGGAGTCGAGGTTTTGAGGTCACATAAACACATGACACCTGAGGAGAAATTGTTTATAAGAACTTCAAACTCAGTTAAGCTGCCGACAAGGAAAATCATGGCAATTCTAGCCTACTGAGAGGAGGATTACTGAAGTCTGTTCCTTACACGAAGAAGTACGTTAGCAATCTGAGAACAGCCATGAGAAAGAAAGCCGTTTGAATGACATGATGCAAGCTGTTGAATATTTCAAGAGAAATCAGGCAGAGGATCCAAGATTTTACTATGCTTTCAAAGTTGACAAGAACAACACAGTTGAGAACATTTTCTGGTGTGATGGAACCTCTAGGAGAATGTACGAGATGTTTGGGGATTGCATCAGTTTCGACACGACTTTCAAAACAAACAGATATAATATGCCATTTGCACCCTTTGTTGGTATTACAGGTCATGGAGACAACTGTCTTTTTGGTTGTGCCATTCTCCAGAATGAGACTATTGACACCTTTAAATGGCTGTTTGAAACTTTTCTGCATTGTCATGGAGGCAAGTGTCCTAAAACAGTTATTACTGACCAGGATGTTGCTATGAAACAAGCTATCCCAGCTGTTTTCAAGGATGCAGTGCATAGGAATTGTCTATTTCATGTTATGAGTAAAGCTGAAGAGAAACATGCTCGAACCTTTGGAAAAATAGCTAATCTACATAATGAATTCAAAGATACTATTCATTTTTCTATGACAGTGGCTGAATTTGAACAATCATGGCAAACAATGATAGACAAATACAAAGTTGGGGAGCTGAAGTACCTCAAGTCAATGTGGGAAAACAGGCACAAGTTTGTTCCTGTGTACTTCAAGAATGATTTTTTCCCTTTCATCCACTCTACATCCAGGAGTGAGGGCACCAATGCTATTTTCAAGGACAATGTTGGTTCAACCTACAGTGTGAGCAGCTTCTTGTGTGAATATGACAAAATTGCTGAAAATATTGAAGAAAATGAAAAGGAAGAAGATTCAGTTACCAGGACAACAACTCCATCTTATTGGTGTGG
This sequence comes from Puccinellia tenuiflora, assembly GCA_012064385.1. Taxonomy (NCBI): domain Eukaryota; kingdom Viridiplantae; phylum Streptophyta; class Magnoliopsida; order Poales; family Poaceae; genus Puccinellia; species Puccinellia tenuiflora. Next base: position 123,084 of record QRDG01002095.1, read on the forward strand.
AAATGACATGGAGGTGCAGGCTGGAAAAATTTACAATAGAAAAATCTTCTATAGGTTTCAGAAACAGCTCAAGTTTGTGTCAAAACTACATGTGCAAGAGGTTGCCCAGAACACAAGATATGAAGTGTACAAAACTAATTTGGCTGCATCTAGGGATTTCAGGATAAGGAGATATACAGTTCTTGTTGACAGATGCAGTGAGGACTTTACATGCATTTGCGCTAAGTTTAACAAGGATGGTATTCTTTGCTCACATGTTCTTAGGGTTCTTGTGCATTTGAACATACCTGAAATCCCCGGGAAATATTTCATAGACAGATGGAAGCCAAGATATAAGAAGGACATTAGAGACTCACTATACAATGTCCCTTTGCAGTTAACTTCAGATTGCAGTCAGCTCAGATACAATGTTCTCTCTAAAGTTTGTTTGAACATAGCGTCGGATGGCTCGAAATGCAATAAGAAATATTTGTTTGTCACTGAGGAAGTAAAAAAAATTGCACACAAGCTAGAGGAGATGACTATGATTGAAGAGAAAGAAATGGAAGGAAAATCAGAGGTAAATGAAGATGAGTTAATTCATACGGTTGAATCTGAGTACGGTCAGCTTAATGATCCCAATGTGGTGAAATCAAAAGGAAGGCCTACTGTTGGCAAGCAAAAAGTTGATGGCAGGTACAAGACAATTGGTGAACAAGGTTTTTCAAAACAACAAATCACATGCAGCCACTGTGGTTCTCATGATCACAATGTTCAAACTTGTGATAACCTGCACCTAGATTCTTCCAACTTCCCAAAGAAGAAAAAGTCAAGAAAGAAGAGCTCAGGTAATTTGTTGAATCTAATTTTGTTGCTTCCTAAAATTAAAGTTCTAATATACTACAATATGCAACCAAAAATTCTTATTCATATCATCTGTTCTTAATTCTCATTAACTTTCAGGAGTCAAGAAAACCTAGAAGACAATTTCCGAAAAGCATGGTTATGATGAAAAAGCAATAGTGATGAAAAGAATTTAAGAAGACAAGTACAAAGTCAGGGGTGTGTGTGCTTACAGATTTTATGGTAGCTTTCCTATTCTCTATTTGATGTCACTGGACATATATGGTTGGGGTGAGAGACAGCAAAAAGATGCTGAATTGTTAAATTCTTGTAATGGGAAGGACCCCACAAAGATGTATGCTTGTACTTTTTTAAACCTGCAAAAATAGACAGCATATTATAATTTTGAGAAATCTTGTTGTATAGTTTCAAGATGTAGCCTTTAAAAAAATCAATTGTGTCTACATTAAGCTTAAAAATTGTAGCAAGTTCTAATTGTTTAGAATTCAAAAAACAGCTAGTACATGAACTGAGGTTCACGCACATAATTTCATACGAAAATCAATGTATAGAGAAACATATGTTCATGCAGAAAAACAAAAAATATATCATATATTTTCTTTGCGAAATATTGGCTGGTTAGTTATGCACAACTTTCGGTTTTTTGAGCAACTAGGCAGCCAGTTGCACATATCACCTAGAAATGTGCAACTGGTTGCTTAGTAGAACAATATCTTTGATGTTTGCAGAACTAAAGCTACCCCAGATGTAGAAAAATGTGCAAGCAGGCAACTCAAAAAGTTGTACAACAGTTTCAAACAAAAATGTACGAACCTCAAAAATAGTCGATATATTCTTTGCGATAAATACCTCAAAAATGTGGTCTCCTAAAAATTATAGCAAGTTCTAATTGTTCAGAATTCAAAAAAAACGTCTAGTACATGAACTGAGGTTGATGTACATAAAAACATACGAAAATCATATCTACAGAGAAAATATATGATATTTTTCGTTGCGATATATACCAGCC
>QRDG01002095.1:125851-158208 GCA_012064385.1 Puccinellia tenuiflora
ACTAAGTTACCAGTTGCACGAATCAGATAGAAAAGTGCAACTGGTTGCTTACTTGCACAAATATTTGAGTTTTGAATAACTAAGTAACCAGTTACACACAACTAATAGAAATGTGCAACAGACTGGATAGTTGCCCACAAATATGACAGTAAAATGATCAAGCAAGCCACAAAAACTTTGTGGTTAAAATATACCCGTTATCTTGCTGTGGCACTTTGGGATAAACAGCTTCAAAGTTTGTGAAATCAATTGCTTTTCCTGCACATTCATTCCAGATATCTTCAAAATTTTCCATCTGACAAAACAACAAATGAAGAAAAATAAGTAAGAATTTGTATGAAACCAGCCTGCATAAGACAAAAAGATGCATTTCATTTATGATGACATCTGTAGAAATTTACCATTTTTGGTCAACTTTCAGGTGAAGAGGTGACTGTTCTCCATAAAGTGAGTCCATGAATATGAACTTTTGGTCTCTTATATCAACAGTGAACAGAAACCAATGATCATCATATAATGACGGGAAATGGAGCTGTTATTTTACAGTGAATCAAGTTACCAAAATTTATTTAACAGCAAATAAAAAGATAGGAGGCAATGATTGATCGTTACAAAGTTATACCGAATCAGTTAAGTGAAGCTTCCTTGCTTTTCCTGCTCATTCAAAAGCTCTGATTGTTTGATCTTTCAAGTACAATCTTCTGCCATCATTTTCCCACTTTTCCAGAAAGTATTCCTATTATGGATTTTTGCAACCAAAAATATAAAATGAAAAAGTGAGAAAATCTGCATGCCCTCTTAAAATAAAAATAAAACAGCACATGTAATATATAATTGAAAACAGAAAATGTGGATGAATTTAAATCTTCAAAATACTTACACTTGATAAGTGGAAGAAAGTATGTCTATTTGACTCATTTGGGTGCTTATCTCTGAACAGCATGCGAGAGTAGAGGTTATGACCCATGAGTCTACATGCCCTCTTGGTTTCAGTGAGTTTCCAAAGGTGTACATGCTGACCTTGCAGTTATCAAAACTTATAGCCTTGCGGCTGTGAAAAAAAAAGCAATGAGTGACATGTCAACAAAAAAGAAGAAATAGATAATAATATGTGTGACAACAAATAAATTTATTAAATTTGGCAAATAACAAATATTGAGAGAGAAAAATGAGAAAAAAGTACTTACTGTTTGTAATCATCCATGTTTGCAAGACGAACAATTGCATTGAAATTTTGCTTGTCTTGATCTGATGGTTCATAGCTGCACATATTCACATCATAGGGCGATAAAAGGTACTTGCTGCCCACAACCATCTCCTTGGTGGCAAAGGTGTTTTGTACATACTAGGACCTGAAGAGCTATCATGCTGCACTTGGGCAGCGACATTCTTGCTGTCATAGAGGGCATTAATGATTTCTTCTCTTGTTGGCTTTTTTGGACTGAGTCGATGTTTACCAATTGTAAGCATCATCTTCTTCTTGCTCAGACAACATTGATGGGCCAGCATGCTTTTCACCCCAAGCAAAGAACTTATGGTGAGTCTTGTGAGCTCTGTCAATGACACTAAAAAGTTGTTTAAGTTCATTGAAAGTCTGAACCAAAAAAAGGTTGTGAGTTTGCACATAACATGTACAGAAAAAGAAAACAATAAAATTTGAACCAAAAACTTTTGGGTACTTACTAGAACATTGTTTCTTTTCTTGGTTGTCGTGAGGTGATACAGGACTGGTTGCAGTAGGAGAGATAGTATATGACCACCGGATACATTTATTCGAGGTGAGGCAGGACAGTTTGCGCTAGGTGTAGATACAACAGGAGCAGCAGAAACATTTCTATGAGGTGAGCATGGACTATCTGGCCTTGATACTGCATGAGCATCAGATACATCTCTCTGAGGTGACATTCTACTATTTTCTGCAATGAACATCTGAGCTGGCCTGTCATGAGTTGGCTCCTGATTTTGAGGTTCCTGAATGCTAGTTTCTGCCAACATCATTTGCTTTGCATACCTAATAGCTTGATTTCTTGGGCTTGCATTCCAACTCTCCATGAAGAAATAGTTGGGCTACCATCATCTATCTATAGGCAAAAACAAAAATAGGAACATGTTAACTAAAATAAAAAGAAGTTACACATTTCGTCCAGCTAGTTGCACAAATCTGATAGAAATGTGCAACTAGCTGGTTAAATGCTTCATTAGTATGGAAAAATAAGTGACAAACTAAATGCAACTAAGCAAGCCAGTTGCACAAATCTAATAGAAATGTGCAACTGGCTGGTTAGTTGCTTAATAAATCTGCAAAAAATACTAAAATGGCAGGTAGTTGCGCAGATCAGATAGAAATGTGCCACTGGCTGTTTAGTTGCGCAAAACTTTGAGTTTTGGGCAACTAGGCAGCTAGTTGCGCAGATGAGATAGAAATGAGAAATTGGCTGTTTAGTTGCGCAAAACTTGTTGGTTTTGTGCAACTAACCAACAAGTTACACAAAAATCTGAACATAAATGAGCAACTGTCCAGCTAGTTACAAAAAGATCAGATAGTTGCTTACTAAATTTGAAAAAACAAACTAAAAAAAGCCAGACAGTTGCCCACATCTCATAGAAATGTGCAATTGGCTGGTTAGTTGCGCAAAACTTTGAGTTTTGAGCAACTTGACAGCCAGTTGCACATATCAGATAAAAAAAACTAGAAATGTGCAACTAGCTGGTTAAATGCTTCATTAGTATGCAAAAATAAGTGACAAACTAAAGGCAACTAAGCAGCCAGTTGCGCAAATCTAATAGAAATGAGCAACTGGCTGGTTAGTTGCTTAATAAATCTGCAAAAAAACACTACAATGGCAGGTAGTTGCACAGATCAGATAGAAATGTGCAACTGGCTGTTTAGTTGCGCAAAACTTTGAGTTTTGGGCAACTAGGCAGCTAGTGCGCATATGAGATAGAAATGTGCAATTGGCTGCTTAGTTGCGCAAAACTTTGAGATTTGTGCAACTAACCAGCAAGTTAAACAAAATTTGAACATAAAATGAGGAACTGTCCAGCTAGTTACAAAAAGATCAGATAGTTGCTTACTAAATTTGCGAAAAAATAGCTAAAAAACAGACAGTTGCACACATCCCATAAAAATGTGCAATTAGCTGGTTAGTTGCGCAAAACTTTGAGTTTTGAGCAACTTGACAGCCAGATGCACATATCAGATAAAAAAACTAGAAATGTGCAACTAGCTGGTTAAATGCTTCATTAGTATGCAAAAATAAGTGACAAACTAAAGGCAACTAAGCAGCCAGTTGCGCAAATCTAATAGAAATGAGCAACTGGCTGGTTAGTTGCTTAATAAATCTGCAAAAAAACACTACAATGGCAGGTAGTTGCACAGATCAGATAGAAATGTGCAACTGGCTGTTTAGTTGCGCAAAACTTTGAGTTTTGGGCAACTAGGCAGCTAGTTGCGCAGATGAGATAGAAATGTGCAATTGGCTGCTTAGTTGCACAAAACTTTGAGATTTGTGCAACTAACCAGCAAGTTACACAAAATCTGAACATAAAATGAGCAACTGTCCAGCTAGTTACAAAAAGATCAGATAGTTGCTTACTAATTTTGCAAAAAAAATTACAAAAAAGCCAACCAGTTGCACACATCTCATAGAAATGTGCAACTTGCTGGTTAGTTGAGCAAAACTATGAGTTTTTGAGCAAACTAGGCTAGCCAGTTGCGCAAATCTAATAGAAATGTGCAACCAGCTGGTTAGTTGCTTAATAAATCTGCAAAAAAATACTAAAAATCCAAACAATTGAGTTGCGCAAATCTCATAGAAATGTTCAACTGGCTGTGCCTGGTTAGTTGCGCAAAATTAAACTAGGCAGCCAGTTGCGCACATCTCGTAGAAATGTGCAACTGGCTGGTTAGTTGCAGCCAGTTACACAAATCAGATAGAAATGTGCAACTGGGCAGCCAGTTACACAAATCAAAGTTTTGAGCAAACTAGGTAGCCATTTGCGCACATCTCATAGAAATGTGCAATTGGCTGGTTAGTTGCGCAAAACTTTCAGTTTTTGTGCAACTAGGCAGCCAGTTGCACATATCAGATAGAAATGTGCAAACTGGTTGCTTAGTAGAACAAAATCTTTTAGGTTTGCACAACAAAAGCTACCCCAGATGCAGAAAGATATAACTAGAAAATGTGCAAGCAGGCAACTCAAAAAAGTTGTACAACAGTTTCTGACAAAATGTACGGACCTCAAAATCGTCGATGCTTTGCTCGCCTTCAGTTGTTTCTTTATTGTTGTAACTCTGAATTCTTGATTGCGAGCTTAATTCAGGAGTTTTTGAATAAGGAGAGAAACTGTTGTCTAAGTTGATTCCTGGTATTGCTTGATTGTTTTTGCTTGGATCTCTTTGAGCACACTGTATTGAGCTGCTATTTATATAATCCATTGAGTTGTAGTCACTATTGTCTGAGAAGAAAATATTGGTAAACATTAACATAAGTCGAAAAAATAAAAATTATTATGGTGTACCTGTAGTGTTCTGCATACAAGCATCTATGTTACAAAATAAAAGGAAGCACAAGAAAAATTAATTCAGTCAACAAAAGAAAGGGATAACATACCCATGTTGCTAGTGTTGCTAGTGCCTGCGAACATGGCATGCATTTTTTTTGGTGTTTTGAGCTCATCGCTTTCCTTATCTTCTTTTGACTTTTCTGACTCAGGTAACCCCGTACCATATACAACGAAGAATAAGCATGTTCACTAGAGATAGTATGGTAAAATTTTAAAAATGCGAAAAAGTTTTGAGAGAAAAATATACCTCCTGATGTATGTCCTTCACATTGCTCTGCTGCTAAATCTAAATCATTGTTAAGCATATGGTCCAGGCTTGCACTATTGTTGCCCGTTGATTACGTTGTGAGCTGGACAAAAAAAGAAAACATGGAGAAGTAAAAGAAATGGTGAGATACATCATTGACTAGATTTGATATTATATTAGCAGAAATAAGCTAAAAAGGTGAGAATCACGTACATCTTGATTGGCAAGGATTGATCTGTTGAACTGCTTCGTCCTATCTTTTATCTGGAGATTGCACAGAGCAATATTAACTTGCACAATAGGTTCATCCTGCTTCTTTTTAGTTATCATTGGTGCATTGACCATCTGCGTCATAGGCTCGACAAGTTGAGGTGTTATCTTCAGAATTACATAAAATTCACAGATTATTTTCCATATTGTATTTTTTGAAAATGATAGTAATCTGACCAAAAATTAGCTTAGAAAGCATAAAACAATGACATGATCTAGCACTCATCAAAATACCTGATCTGCATTGATTATTCTGTGTTGGTGTTCTTTCTCAACAAAGAGAGGGACTGAATTTGCTGATTGCTGGCTTCCAACAGCATTACCTGACAGAACATTTTGTGCTAGTGATTTCGCTGTATCAAATAGAAAAAGACAAAGAATAAACATGAAATAAAATGTGCATTACAACATATACATTGGAAAAAGAATACATAGTGTAATAACAAAAAGCAATAAGTTCATAGCTTTAGAAAGAAACATACATTGCTTTTCGTTGAGACTGTTGCTATTGTCACTAGAAGGCTGCCTTAATGTACTACCATTTGATTTACTTTCTTCTACAGCAGAAGTACTTAATTTCTCCATACTTTGTGGTCCAGATGTAACACAATTGTTTTAAATCAAGCATTTTATAACGTTAATCAGAAGTCCTTGTGAATTTGAACAGAATGCTTCATTTTGACTCTTTGTGTGCTCTTGAAAGAGTGAACAAATTGTACCAGTAACCTGTATTTAATGGTAAACTGAATTAATCAATACAAAAAACTCAGAAAAAAATACATAATATAAAATTGCAAACAAGTGAGAGAAATAGAATTGACTTGCTATATGCACATAATAAAAAATAAAATAAATGTATTACAGAAGCAAAAAATATGTTATGAAACAAACGAAGATACTAGTATCGAACCTTATCACTGAAGGCGCAATGCTCAAGTGACTCAATAGATTTCCTTAGATCGTCTACTGATGAAGCAAGGACAGGTTTATGTACTGAACTTACTGGGCCATAGCAAGTTTCTGATATATGCTTGACCTATTTGTATCAACATATAAATTTAGGGAAAATGTAAACTGAGATAGCAAACAAGATAAAAAAAATCAGAAGAAAAAACAAGAAAAAAGCAGAAAGTTCAAATACACTTACTCGTAGTTTGCCATAAAAGTTATCTTCATCCATATGTAGTTTGATGTATTCCTTCAACATGTCTCCTTTCCAAACTTTCACCCTTGGTAAAGTTGGTTGTAGAGTGATAGATTGATAATCAAGGAAATCCAAGCATCGAACCTGAGGTGTGCAGCCATGAGATTAACAGAAAAATATATCGTTCAACACCACAAACAAAACTAGAATTGAGAAGAAAGGAAAGAAATGTCTGAATATAAAACTTTGCATACTAACCGCGAAGTAGTAATTACACATTGCTAGAGTTGATGTTGATTTCTGGTACTTCTTTATGTAGAACAGGTTCCATCCATGCACAAGCTTCCCCCAATTGTATGTCTTTATTTTGTCAGTGTCAATGAGTGCACCTAGATATGATGTGCTGGGTTTTGTGTTCGATGTTGGGCAATAGAAACATGAAAGCGCCACGACCATTACACACCTTATGAACTCGTCCTTCTCGAGCCCCTTCTTTTTAACCTTTTCACCAAAGTATTTGATTGGTGGCAATTCAGATAGCCCAAAATATTCCAGGAATAATATGGTTGACATCTTGCCCTCTCTTGGAACAGGGTCTCCTGCAGTTGAGATACCAAGTACATGTCCAAAAGATTCTGGGGTAATTGGAATAGACTGCTCATCAAAAGTCATTTCCTCCTTATCTACATCAACATGATCAGCAACCCACTGTAAAAATGACCATGGTACAGCTCCTACATCCAAATCAAGGACACAACCGAAACCCACATCCCTCAGGAACTGTCTTTCATCATCACTTATGTCTTCCAGGATCTCAATTAGGTAACTGACGTTATATCTGCTCTTTGATATAGACACATCCTTATCAACCACCTGTCTACCCTGTCTACGATCTCGTGTAACTTTCTGCGCAAAGAAATAAAAAAACAACTAGAAACAATGAAGAAGATGTATTCATAATGCAAAAGGTTTAACACCAAAAAAGAAAAATAGCAAAAAATCTGAAATGCCTGCGAACCTAAGAACATCTCACCTTTCTTTTCGCCTGAGGTAATTTTCTGCGCCGGCGAGACCTCTTCAGGCTTTTTGTGACCTGTCAGAGAAAAGAGTTCAATAATACACTCTACAAAAAAAATGTTGCACAATCGAAATGGTAACGTATAAATCATACATTCTTGAAGTGTGCAATCGAATAAATGGGCTAACTGACAATTATGCTTATAATAAGAATGATAAAATGTAACATATATCAAACTTACAATTTTACTAACTGCTTCTAACAAAACTATTTCATCCTCAGAATTTGATGCACCTCTGGAAAAAAAATTAAGGGAAAGAACATTCAATTAAAGATCAGCCAGATACATAAACACACAACCAACACAAACAACCATATCCAACCAGGTAGTCTTTACCTCGTCAGTGCTATCACCTTCGCCTATACCCTTGTCCATAGTATCAAGCAAAAGTGTAATAACCCCTACAACATTAAATTTGAAGTAAACAAAGCAGAAGTCAATGTCCTCATTCATGAAATAAATGGTATATAGATAATAAAAAAGGATAAAAAATCTCAATCATTATCAGTGATGTCGAATTAATTGTCAAACACGATGCACAAACACCATGCCATTCACACTTTTAGAAAAACTTATAACTGCTTGCATTTAAACCATCCCCCTTACACATTCACAAAAATCTCTAAAAAATTATGTGTTATTCCTCTACCTTACATATACCACACAAATAAAAGATAACTAACAAAAAAATACAACTAATTCAAGAGGACTCATTGGTTGCGGCTGCAGCAAAAAGTGCATATAAAAACACTACAACTGGTGTGTAAGTACATATAACCCCCTAATCCATCTCCATAACTACATGAAAAGCAAGAACAAAACACATAAAAAACATGATTCTGTGATATCATCTAGAAATCAAAATGTTTTCAGTAACTGAACAAGAACATGCCCCTTTGACCATTCACACAAAGCTATTAACTACTTGCATTACAAATCATTTGAGATAGGCAGTAACTGCATAAAAGAACATGCCCCTTTTACATCCACCTAACACATTTTCAGTAAACTAACTCCAGCTTATTCCTCACAATAGACATACCACATCAGTACAAAATGATTCAAGACAAATAATTGGGGGCATCAACAAGGAACAACTGTTTCAGCAAGTGCACAAACCACACATCAGGGATATCAGCATATGGACAACTCATCCACATCAAAAACACACACTAGCAACCATGGTTTCGAGGTGGATCTGGTGAGCTACAACCAGATAATACGCAGAACAAAACAGTGCTCCACATCTAGGGCTACACGCACGCTCTGCTCTCGATTTAAATCGCCTAGTTCAACGGATCTATCCAGTAAAATATTGACGGCAACGGCGGGATGCAGAGAAACAAATCACGCGCATGGCGAAAAGGCGCCGCGCCCGGAGGTAGGGGGACAGTACCTAGACAGGAAACGCCGGCGAGGGTGCGGACAGCGACGAGGAGCTCGAAGCCCTCGCCAAGCCTCGACGATTGGCAACAGATCAGGGGAGAGGGCGCAGACAGGATACAAGTAAATCAGCACGAGGCGACGAGCCGGAGGTAGGGGAAGTACCTGGACAGAAGCGCCGCCTCTCCGACCGACGGCGACGGTGCGGACAGCGACGATGAGCTCGCCGCCCTCGCCTCGCCTCTCCTGTCTCGAGCTTATCTTTCGCTCGCACGGAATGAAGATAGGATTACCAAAAAAAAAAAGAGGGGCGCGGGCCGGGCAGACACGGACAACGGCCGACAAGGGAAAAAACACATCGATCTGGCGCACAAATCTTGACACCCATCGAACGGTCGAGAGCATCGACTGAGACATAAACAATTCTCAGGTGCCTGCGTTTTAGCAAATCTCATCCCTCCAAGTACTAAGCTCCCTAGAATTCCTCTCCTCTCCTTGCTCCACATGTTCTCCAATGGAAAAGCAACACCATTCTATGGTAGACCCCACACAGGTTCACACCTCTCGAATATTAAAATTGAGCTTGAAAAAAAAAATTGTTGGACATATACACATTTTCGGTAAAAAAATGATATTCCCAGCCACAAAAAAAATAATGGTTATGAAAAAGGAAAAAAGAACTCCACTTCCTCTCGAATGTCTTTTTTATGTAGCTCAAAATAAAAAAATACAAATTTTCTAGATTACGTACACCGTTGTATGCTTTATTTATTTATTTTTGAAAACTTGACATGTCGTTTAGGTTTTATAAGAAGATGCGGTGATTTAGTAGCTAATGGCACTTTCTGACAACTCTCTCACTTATCGTTTCTCTGCCGTCAACAACCACCATAGCGTCGTGCAGCCTGTGCCACGCGATACCATTTATCTCCCTCCGCTTTTCTCGAGCCGTATTCCATAAAAAACATCCGTTCTTAAACAAATTTTCCCCGTCTGTCCGCACACACCTATGGCGCCGTCAAGACCATAGAACTACAGGGCACATCCGCTCCCGATGTCGCGCCTCAAGTCCACTGTCAACTTGCACGTCATGTCCGCTCCCCGCACATGCATATTTTTGTGGCCGCACAACGCCAGTGAGCTGAAAGACTTCCTACATCCCTCGCGGTAGTTGCACGTGAGCACCCATGTCGTCTCTCCCATCGGTCGCCGCTGTCGTTGATGTAGCTAGTGGTGCTCGACTCGCTGGTGGTGGAAGCTACGGTTAAGACCGTGAGTGACAAGTCGATGGTGAGTGGGGATGGAAGTATGAGTTAGGCGCGTTGTTGTTGGATGCCACCTAATTACTAATGAAAGATCATGTGGGTATTTATCTGTAAACCTTTTTCTCTGCATTATGTTTGCTTACCTCTCACTTGTATTCAGAGAATGAGCAATATTATGTAAGCAATTGCATATGTGTATTTTGTAGATAGTTGGATGCATACACTGAAAATGACCTATGTGTCTCTAGCCTCAAGTCCATTGTAAACATGCACATCATGTGCGCTCCCCACAGATGCACATTCTGGTGGCCGCCCAACGCCAGTGGCTGAAAGACTTCCTACATCCCTCGTAGTAGTTGCACGTGAACACCCATGTCATCTCTCCCATCGGCAGCCGTTGTTGTTGGTGCAGTTAATGGTGCTCGACTCGCTGGTGATGACAGCTACGATTGAGACCGTGAGCGACAAGTCGATGGTGAGTGGGAACGGAAGGATGAGGTAGACGCGTCGTTTGTTGGATGCCACCCAAGTACTAACGAAAGATCATGTGGGTATTTATCTGCGAACCTTTTCTGTGCATTATGTTTGCTTATCTCTCACTTGTATTCAGAGAACAAACCAGTTTATGAAATCAATTGCATATGTGTATTTTGTAGATAGTTGCATACACTGAAAATGACCTATGTGTGTCTATCCTCGGTGTCAGTCATTAGAGTGCAGAAAAGTCACGACAGATGAGTGTACAATGATAAAATAGAATGTGTGTTGAGCATGTAGCGAACATGATAGACTATATGTTGAGAAATGACCATTCCTGCAATTAGATATATATTCAAAATTGTTAGTGGTATTCATACATTTTATATATTTTTATTTTATGTATATGAATCCGGTGCACAGATTAAAATGGCATGTAAACCGTTTAAAATTTCACTTTGCTAAGTTTTTGCTGCATTATTTACTATTTATCGATGGAATGTTTCTTTGTTTTATATAATATTGATTGTACTCGATGCAATTGGTTTAAGTATGTCAAGACATAATTGCGCCAACTATTACTGATTTGAGAGAATTTATGTCAGAAAAGTCTACTTGGTTTCATTATAATAAAATCAATGACTTTGACTGTAGGATCTCGAGTAATCACATCTTGCTAATCTATTTCTCAAGTCTGTAATGTTCATCGTATCGTACATTGTACATTGTCTACAGATTGTCGAAAGTTTGTTCAATTTTTTGTTGTTGAAATCTTCATACAACATCTACACAATTTAACTTTCATGACATTTCATAATTATGATTGAATTTTGATTGTCTAACTAAGTATCTGCAGAGTTTAAGCTTTTTATGTGGGGTTATCTTCTCTCTGTTGAGTGATGTATTCCTAAATCTTGCAGCGACTGAGTGATCGTGTTGCAAGGGTACATTTTTTTCATTATTACTACTCCTTACTATTTTTTAGATATGTTTCGCTAAAATAACTATTTGTTCATCTATCATTGGTTGTACTAGAGCGGACGTGGCAACGCGCGTTTTTCCTTCTAGTATATATTTAGCCAGACCCTAACTAAAATCCTCACATTCACATCACGGTGACCCCACCTGTCAGCCTGCTTGAACGATTGAACCGTCACGCCCCCAGACCCTCGAAAATTCAAAAAGACACGGCACCATCTCTCAATTCCCCAACAAATCCAACACCGGCAACAGCAGCCACTGCCTCCTCTCCCGGTTCCCATCACCAGGATCTGCCCCCCTTGCCGACGACATGAGTTCGGCTTCCGCCGCCGTGGCCTTCCCCACCTCCGCCGACGTCGCCACCGCCGGCGCGCTGCTCTTCCTCGCCGACTCCTCGACCGCACCGCCTCTCCCCACTCTCAGGTACCCTCGAATCTCCAGTGGCTCTCCTGGGCTCGATTCTGCACCCGTACTTCAGCGCGACGTATTCACCGCCCCGTGCGCGCCTCCCGCATTGCAGCGACGAGCTCTCGTCCTACTCGGCCTCCTCCTCCTACTCGGTCACCTCGGCGAGGTCGTGCGTGTCCGACTCCGCGCGGCGCGGCCGCCGCGCCGACCCCCTCCGCGTGCTCTCCGTCGTCGCCTCCCTCCGCCGCATCGACCCGAAGGTGAGCAACCCATCATCTGCTAATTAGCGGTTTGCCCGCCGTGTCTTCCGTAGTGATGTACGGGTGGCTCCGCTCGTCTGCTCTAGGTGCTGGCGAAGGCGACCAGCAAGCTGTTCGAGGGTGAGGCGACGAAGAAGCGGAAGGGCGTGTGGATCCAGGTCAGCGACGACGAGGACGAGAGCGAGAGGGGCAGCACGGTGGCCAGCGAGGGGAGCGCCATCACGGCCGCCGCGTCCACCGGGTCCACGGCCACGTCGGGGAGATGCCGCGTGCCTCCGCGGGCGAGTGGTGGTGGCGGGCATCTGAGGGAGCGAGCGGACGCGATCATGGAGTGGCTCTCGCGGCCAAAGGCGGTGCCGGCCACAGAGACGGCCATCCGCGCCGCCGTCGGCGACAACCCCAAAACCAGCAAGGCGCTGCGCTGGTGAGCAGCACACTTCCTCCAATCCAACTGTCGGCTGGAGATGTTTTGAAATTGTCGCCTGATTGCTCCTTCTGTGTTTCTTCGTGCGTCTGTCGTATGTTCGAAATTCGCAGGCTGCTGAAGCAGGAGAGAGGCTTGCGTCGTGCAGGCACTGGTGGCCGCCCTGATCCGTATATGTACATGGTACGTGAAATTTGTTCCACGCTGTTTGCGTTGGAATGGGAATGTCAAATTCAGAACATATCATCTGTGTTTGGATGACTCAATGTAGCTGAATATAACTTGCGACAGATTCAGTATAACTCAGTTTCAGTGTGCAACTTTAGATGGAGTTAGTGAATTGTTACTTTATTGGAGAAGTGATTCTCATTTACCCAGCACAGAGTAGTGGAATTTGAAAGGAATAGTCAAACTCAGATTATTTTTATGCTAGTTACACTTATCAGCTTGAGTTTTGTAATTCTAGAATCTCTATGTAGTTGAATCATGAGGGTTTCTAATATTTCTGTCTAAGGATCAATTTGGTACCCCAGGTCCTTAAGTATTTATTTTGTTCACATCCTTAGCTTTTCTAATTTTGGTGATGCATACTATAGTTACAAACTCCCAGGTGTCAAATTCAAAACATATTATGTGTGTTTGGATGATAATTTCTCAATGTAGCTGAATAAAACTTGCCACTGAATCAGTATAGCTCAGTATCAGTGTGCAACTTTAGATGGAGTTAGTGAGTTTTTACTTTATTGGAGTAGTGATTTCTAGTTATCCAGCAGAGAGTAGTGAGAAAGGAATCGTCAAACCCGATTCATTTTATGCTAGTTCCACTCATCAGCTTGACTTTTATAATTCTAGAATCTATATGTAGTATCATGAGCGTTTAAAAATTTGATGTCTAAGGATCAATTTTGTACCCCATATCTTCCTGGGATTTTCTAATTTTGTGGTATGCATATATAGTTACCAACTCTCAGGTGTCTCATCTGTGCTTGTAATTTTTTGATAAATTTTCAGGTCGCAGGCTGATCTGGTGAAGATAACTTAGTTGTGTTATAGCGATGGAGTTGGCGCATGTAGAGCTATTGGTCTATGGGAGAGGCCAAGTCAACCTCTGATGGGTGCTTAGTAATTTCTATTACCTGTTGTTTAATTGCTCCAGTTTTGCCTAGCTTTCCTGCAGATAAGAGGATAAGATATAAAATCAAGGTTCACGTTAGCAATAGCTTGCATAGTAATGGTGATAAGCTCTCTGTTAGAAAGATAAAGTGATAGTTATATATAGTTATGCAGTTATTTTTCATGTATGTTCGCAAGAATAAATAGAAAGAACTGGTATAGTCAGATATATTGAATTCAGTTTTGACCCACATTGGTTGCAGTGAATTTTTTCATATGCCCTTTTCTGTGAGTATGAGATGTGTGTGTGTCAAATTGAGTGTGTATTTAGAATAGTCACTTTATTTTGTGGTTCAGTATGCTTAAACTTATCCACTTGTGGTGTCCTGAGGGACAAGACTTGTAAAATGGTCTCTTTATGTCCCGTTTTATTGTAAATACTACCAAACTGCTATCTTGATGCTAGTAATTTCCATTTTCTTAAAGCATATCTGATATGCTTAGATGAACATAACCGCTAGTGGGTTTTATTCTGAAAGCTGAAACAATTGATTGTTTGCAATCCTAGCTCCTCTTGTGCACAGCAATCAATGATGTTCCCATTGTATAGAACTGGCAAACCTACTGTCTCGATGCTTATTTTCCAGTGCTCGACAATCGCATCGAATATGGCGAGTTCATTTTTGATCCACTTTGCTTGCAGTGAATTGTTCATATGCCATTTCTGTGAGTGTGAGATGTATGATGTCAAATTGGAGTCATTAGATTAGTCACCTTATTTTTGTGCTTCGGTATGCTTAAACTGATCTACTTTTGGTGTCTGAGGGACAAGACATGTAAAAGTATCTATTTATTTCCGATTTATTATAGGATACCGACAGAACTACTATCTCAACGCTAGGTATTTCCAGTTTCTTAAAGCAAATCTGAACATGCTTAGACAAAGTGACAAACATAAGCTTATGATTTTTTTCTGAAAGCTGAAGCAATTGATCCACTTGAATTTTGTTTGCAATCCTAGCTCCTCTCGTGCACTCCATCAATGATGTTTCCCATTGTATTATAAGAACTTGCACAACTACTGTCTCGATGCTTATTTTTCCAGTTTCTTAAAGCTAAATCTGAGGGGCTATGATGAACATACACCACAGTATGGTTTTCTACTGAATTCTGAATCAACCGATTCTCTTGGAACTTGTTTGCAGTCCTATCTTCTCTTCTTCTTGGAGAGCATGTTTTGAACCAGAAGGCTGAGTCCTTGGGGTACCTCTTCAGAGTCTTGTAGTCCACATAGACGATGCCGAAACGGGCAGTGTAGCCGAGTCTCCACTCGAAGTTGTCGAGCAGAGACCAAGCAAAGTACCCAACAACCCTGGCTCCATTGTCTATCACCTTCTTGAGCTCGGTTATGTAGTCTCTGTAGTACCGGACCCTTACTGCGTCGTGCACACCTTCAGCAATGCTGACGTTGCCGGGCTGGTCCATTCCTGTCAGAACATAGCATTGATCATTCGTGTCCTTGTCAGTGAGAACACTAAGTTGTAATCTGCTTAATAACTATCATTTGAGTTCATGTGTACCATTTTCAGAAAGGATCATTGTAGGGTTTCCGTATCTTTCTTAACATAGGTCACAGCCTTGTTGATTCCCCATGGTACAACGTAAAGCCAGTCAGAGTTTGCCTGCATAAACACAACCAATTTACAGTTACAAATTTCTCAGAAAAATTGCATTTCTCCATATACAAGGTATTACTAGTGTGTACTACACAAGGTTGGAAAAATCGCTAGGCGTAGGCCAGACGATTGTCATTCGCCTAGCGCCTAGGCGATGATTAAGCGCACTAGGCGCAGCCTAGGCGGACATATATTTGCACCATCAGGTGTTCATTTGGTTATTATATATCTATACACGGTAATTTAGACCATATAAAATGAGTATGCTACCAACAACTGACATTGGATTATGGCCCATTTGATTCTTCAATGCAATATGGCATGATTCTTGGTGGAGAACACAATTTATTGGTTGCACTGCCTAGAGTACCGCTTATGCCCTAGACGAGACGTTTGCCATCGCATAGTGTCTAAGCGAGCTAAAGCGTTGCCTAGGCGCTGCCTAATCCAACACTGGTACTACATAATACTCTGGTACTACATAATACTCTATATAAATCAAGCACTGCACTTACACGAGATCCAATAGGCACGCCATTTCGTTCATCTGCAAAGACACATACACATCATGAGGACCTAAGTGAAGTATGTAGCAGAAGGAACTAGATCTCACAGGCAAATCCAACATGCCAATCATCCTGGTAACTGGTCGGTGTCAGGTTCCATGCCCTGGGTCCTTCAAGTACTTTTTCTGTCCCATTATATAAGACGTTTTGGTTAGCTAACTTAGCCTAACATAACGTCTTATATATGGGTACGGAGGGAGTAGTAAGAAGTGTTTTGGTTGATACCAACATAGTCAATGGAGCCTTTGACCATCCTGGACTCGTCGGCGCTGAAGGCCGGCAACCTCTCCTTGACGATCTTGAGCATCGAATCTGGGTAGCGACCATGGATAATGGGCTCAATGAACCTGTAAGAATAGTGTGCTTCCCTCCCAACAAATAAGTGACTGTTGGTTTGTAGTTGCAATCTGAACTCCTGAAGTAAAATTTGATCCTGGATGAAATGGGGTTCAGAGTTGGGGAATCCGGGTGATCCAAGGTTTGCTGAGCGGTAGTTAAGTTAAAGTTAAAGTTTGACCCTCGATGTCAGGGAACCACCAACCGATGCATGAAGATGAATTCAGTGGAGGCCTAAATGCCAATCTCGGTGATGTACCAAACAGGAACGAATGGACGTTTCTGGAACACAAGAATAAGAATGCATATGGTCCAGGATTATTTGCAGTTTTGTGCTGTATCTTCGTTGCAAATCTTCTCAACTACTAATAAAAGAGCAAACTTGAATTCCCTAAAGCCACACCACCAAATGTACACCGGACAATCTGGATCCTCCGATCTGATCCATTTAAGGAAATCTAACAGTCAGTATTACTTTAGTGGTCTGCCTCCCGATCGAACGACTCACAATCAATGTTTTGCCACGGTCTGCCTGCGATCGAGCACAACGAGTCCACGACCTCCCTCCCCACGATCCCCTCCAGGACAGTCCCGCCCTTCCCTCCTGAACCCCTCTTCCCCGCCGGAGGCGGAGAGTGACGAGCGCATAGCGCGGCGACAGAGCGCGACGCCGAGCAGCGGGCAGTATTGACGGATCCGGCAGCTGCTGAGAACCCACGTCACGCACTGAATCCCGATTCCCCATCCCCTTCACGCCTTCGGCCGGCTCTCACCCCTCCGACATCCATGCCGCCGCCGGGAACTCCTCTGCTACCTCCCCTCTCCGCCACAAGATTCTCCCGTGCAGGTAGCGTACAGAAGGTACGTCCCTCTCCTGGTTTTGTAGATTATTGCAGTGCAGTACACGTGTGGTTAACCCAAGACTGAAGTTATTAGCATGTCTATAACTAGCTTGTTCAATTCCATACACGGTTGACTCCATGTGTGTAGAATATGATTGTATTCATAATGGATTGGACAACATGCATACATGTAGAACTATTACCATGTGAGACGGCGTTTAGAAATTGATTGTCTATTCTGTTCATTATGCTGGTATATTAATTTGTGTACTAATATGTTCATTACAGATCCTGAACAAGCAGTAAACAGATTAGTTTCTGACGCTTCTCCGTCGTGATGCGCAGGCCGGGAGGATAGCTGGAGCCGGCATCGCCTATGGAGATCCGCATCATTGGCTAGCTGTACGGGAGCATGTTCAATCTTCTCCAATCAAGACTACGTGCAAATTGTGAATTCTTTCCCACAAGAAGATATGAGGATATAGGCATATATAACCTGTAAGAATATTTTAGTGGCCAATGTAAATTATAGAATGATTTTAATTAAAGGTTATAGTATGATGGTTGCTAGAAATAATAGATTAGAATCTGGGTTTTAATTCCCTCTTTTCTCCCTCTATTAATTAATAAATAAATGTGTATACGTGATGTACATGTACCAAGCTAGCTAGTTGCTCAAGTGTGAATGGGATCGATCGGATGCATGCAGGACGGACGCGGCGCTTGGGCAAGGAAACGTACTCACTACGTTTGCTAAGGCAGTTATGTGATGCACTGGTCACGTCTGTGTATAGAGAGACGCTAGCTTGCATCACGCTCGCTCGCGTGTGCGACCGGCCGGAAGCGACGGCCGCGAAGCATCGCGTCCGACAGCATGCATTCCTGTCCACTAATTACAGCAGACGCGCGCGTCTGTACGATGCGACTCTTCAAGCCTATAATAGTGGCTGTCCCGCCTCATTTGACAGTAGAGTTTTTCCAGCGGCAGTGCCGCATTACTAGGGAGACTCTGCTTTGGTACAAGGCTACATATACATTGATGTGCTAGTTCTTCATCCATCGGAAGAACACTAACAGTTAAGAGGAAGAGAGAAGAAGAAAGACATCATGTCCGTTATCAACATGGAGCAAGGTGAGTTCATGACATTATGTAGAAATCTCTTGTTTGTTGAATCTAAGTGTTGCCAAGATTATATAAATTATGGTTTTGGCTTACATAACCCTCTTATGGTAGCTACTGTATATAGTGATTCACGTGTAGTAGTGTGGATATTGGTCACGCTCTGTCTAGGGCTGCAGATAGCTAGGTCCATAAAATAGGATATTGTGCAGCGGAAATCCATTTCGGGTCATGGGTGCAGATCAAAACCATTTTTCAAATGTCAAAAAATTTCAAAAATAAATATGGAGATAGTTCAACATATTTCATGGGTGCATAAAAAAATTCGCGGTGAAAAGACATTTTGTGCGACCTGTGCAAAAAAGACAAATCCGGATTGCTACAAAAGACTTTTGTACGAGACATTGTTTTGTCTTTTTTGCACAGGTCACACAAATGTCTTTTCACAGCGAATTTTTTTGTGCTAGCACTAAAAATGTTGATGCATATCCGAATTTTTTTTCAGAATTTTTTGACACATTGAAAAAAAACTAAAAATGTTTTACCCAGTGGGTGCATCTGCACCCATGAGCCAAAAATCCGTGTCCATTGTGCAGCTCTAACTTTCCATTGTGAGTAGTGCTCTATTGTGCAGCTCTAAATTTGCTGAGAGGTGAAGTTGTGCTTCTTTCACATCTTCAAGAAATACTAGGAATCTACAAGATAAAAACAATGGATGGAGAAGTATGCTGGAAGCTTTGACAAGAGTGTTACTCGATTCTTGTAATACATTATTCTTCATGCAGGTAAAGCATGTTTCAGAAGTATGGCAAACTACGACACTAGCAGAACTTTGATTTACATATATTCATATGTACTTTGAATTTTAGAAACGTGCATTGCACGTACATGATTACTAGTTAACTAAAACTAGCAAAATGCCCGTGCGTTACAACGGGAATACATAAACCAACATGGTCACTAATTTTCGACATAGCCATGCAACCCACTTGTATATATGCCAACTCTGGCTCTAGTAATTGCCCATCGTGTTAGTGTGGTTGAGAAACAAATAATATTATTCAAAATTTAATGAGAAACAGATACATTAAATTTTACTCATCTCATGGAGCTCATCCACTTGATCAGTCATTTTGCCATCCTCATTCTTAAGGGTGTAATGTTATTTTTCTCACGCCCTTTACAAAGCTTGGCTATTATAATAAGCCGTGTCTCGGTCACTCTGTTTTAACAATTTCACTCCAGAAAGTTTTTGGCAAAAACTTTCACTATTAAGAAGTTCATTTGTCTGCAATAATAATGTTTTCCATTCCACGTATCAGCCTTATCAGTGCTACCTTAAAATCCAATTCTCCGTCTCACTTGTTCAAAAAATATGAATATGGTCAAAGTTTTGTCAACACCAACCTTGGAGAGGGAGCATCATGGATTTAAGATTAGTAGCCACATCGGCAAGATCCTAATTAGTCTATCTCTCTCCAAAAAAGCACCATAACTCAGATTTTACCCTTGTAGAGCTTTTAGTTTCATCCAAACTAATAAGCATGGAAAGCTTGCCATACACAATCACCACAGCAATTGAGCTGTTTTTGCATGCAATTATCATTAAATCGGACCTTCTAGCTATGTTCGGAGAGTTGCATGCTGGACAGCTGGAGCTTTTCAAGTTGAACTTTGGGGAGATTATTTTGTTACCTAAGGTTATCGATGCAGAAAGGATACAACAGTATAGACCAATCTGCCTCCTTAATGTGAGTTTCAAAATATTTACCAAGGTGGCAACGATCCGTTTGAATTCCGTGGCAGATCATGTGGTGAGACCTACTCAGACTGCGTTCATGCAGGGTAGGAACATCCTAGACGGGGTAGTTATACTACATGAAACCGTTCATGAGATGCATACGAAAAAGTTGAATGGGGTGATCTTTAAGATCGACTTCGAAAAGGCTTATGATAAGGTTAACTGGGATTTTCTGCAGCAAACCTTGCGCATGAAAGGCTTTTCGGAGGAGTGGAGTGCCTGGATCCAGAATTTTGTTACTGGAGATAGTGTGGCCATTAAAGTGAACAACGAAACTGGTCATTACTTTCAGACAAAAAAAGGTCTAAGGCAGGGTGACCCGCTTTCTCCCATACTATTTAACATAGTAGCGGATATGCTAGCGGTCATGATTGAAAGGGCCAAACTGGATGGACAGATTGAGGGCGTCATACCACATTTGGTTGATGGCGGACTCTCTATTCTCCAGTATGCAGATGACACAATCTTGTTTATGGAACATGACCTTGAGAAAGCGATGAACATGAAGCTGATTTTATCAGCTTTTGAAAAACTTTCTGGTCTAAAGATTAATTTCCATAAGAGTGAGTTGTTCTGCTTCGGGGAGGCTCTGGATTTTGCAACTCAATATGCAGACTTATTCGGATGTGCACAAGGTTCGTTTCCTATTAGGTATCTTGGAATCCCGATACACTATAGGAGATTGACTAATGCCGAATGGAAGCATGTTGAGGAGCGCCTACAAGCTCGCTTGACCAGTTGGAGAGGAAAACTATTATCCCTAGGCGGGAGATTAGTTCTTATCAATTCAGTCCTAACAAATATGGTACTGTATATGATATCCTTTTTCAAGCTGCCAAAAGGGGTCCTTAAAAAGATGGACTATTATCGTTCGCGATTCTTTTGGCAGGGGGACAGTGAGAAAAAGAAATATCGACTGGCAAGATGGGATATTGTTTGCCGTCCTAAGGATCAAGGTGGACTTGGTATCCATGATCTACGGATTAAAAATACGGCCCTTCTAGGGAAATGGCTATTCAAGCTTATCTCGGAAGAAGGGGTATGGCAAACAATGTTAAAACGCAAATACATCGGCTCCAAAACGTTGTCACAAGTGGTTTGGAAACCAGGTGACTCACATTTTTGGGCTGGGCTCATGGCGGCGAAAGCGTCTTTCTTCCGCTTTGGGAAATTTGCTATCAAAGATGGATCACAGATCAGATTTTGGGAGGATATATGGTTAGGCCATACTTCTCTAAGGGATCAGTATCCTGCGTTATACAATATTGTTCGTTACAAAGAGGTTACGCTAGCTTCGGTTATGCAATCATCGCCTCCGAATGTGACGTTCAGACGAGACCTACTTGGTACCAGGTTGGCTTCGTGGAACACCCTTTTGGGTCGATTGGCCGCGTTTAACCTAGAGCCTGGACCAGATGTATTTCGTTGGAGTCTACTTCAGAATGGTAAATTCTCGGTAGACTCTATGTATAAAGCTTTGATCCAATCGGATATGCCAGTTGATAGTCATAAAAAACTTTGGAAGATGAAAATGCCACTAAAAACTAAGATTTTCGCGTGGTATGCTCGTCGAGGAGTGATCCTAACCAAAGATAACCTTGTCAAGCGCAATTGGCATGGAAGTAAAAAGTGTGTTTTTTGTCTACATGATGAGACTATTAAACATCTTTTCTTCGACTGCAAGGTTGCACGATCTATTTGGTCAACCATCCAAGTTGCTTCTAATTTATATCCACCACGTTCCGTTGCAAACATATTTGGCAACTGGCTACATGGTATAGATGATAAATTTAGAACGGTTATTCGGGTGGGAGCGATAGCTGTTTTATGGTCGCTATGGCTGAGTAGAAACGACAAGGTTTTTAATGATAAAAATGTTTCCTTTATGCAGGTAATCTACCGGTGCACAAGTTTGCTCCGTTCGTGGTCCATATTACAACGCGCGGAGTTTCGCGACCTTTTTATGGAGGTTACTGTGCGACTGGAGACCACGGTGAGGGACATTTTTACACAACATGGGTGGCATAGGGATCTACGGATTGGCGGCCCAACTCCATAGATGATTGGCATGATCTTTTGATTTGTAATCTATCTATGTTTTCGCTCGTTGCTGGATGATGACTTTGTCGGCTGTGTGCATCTTTGCTATGCAGAGGCCGGGTGTAATACTTTTTATAAGTAATAAAGCCCTTTATCAAAAAAAAAAATTAATGTCCATTACATCTGTTGTTTCTCGTGGAGTTCTGTCAGTTGCAACAATTTGGTCAATTAGATTTCATGACGGCCACCATCCTGCATAGAGAGCCATATTGACCGTTCCAGTTTTAAGAGCTTCATGATGCAAAGCCTGATCGACTGTACAAACTTTGCTTTGCATACTGTGCATGAGAAATCATCCTTGGAGGTTGGTACCATTTGATCTATTCTCAGGCTTCACCTGATCCTATTCAACTCTGCTCTTGGGCTCTTGGCACACCACACCGTTAATTAATCGGTTACCATGTTGTTTTGGTGTTCATAGTTTCATACTCGGTTACATAGAGCTCTGGAACCTGGTCATTGTGTACAGTAGCGTAGCCAGGATGAGAGAACGACCCAGGCCACCTTCAGCGTACTGTAGCTACAGTACGCTGCAGTACCACACTGTAGCAAAGAATAGGCTTACATTTCAGGCACACGCCTCGGGCCAAGGCCAGGATGGCCTGAGGCATGTCTACGCCACTGATTGTGTACACACCATGTGATTGATTTCCAGCAGCACTGCCCAAATTTTCTTTGTTCAATAGCGAATTTCTGCTTGCAGCAGATGTATCGGATGAACTGTGGTACCTCGAGCTACACCCTGGCCGACTGAGAGGGCGAGAGGCCGCTCTGGTGCACCTTCCCTGATGCCTTACCCAGCAGCCGCGTGCGCCGCGCGCCAACCATGCGTCGCCATCGTGCCATATTCTTCTGCTTGGCTTTTTTTTTTGCGGAAAAGGAACTGATATTACTGAAACATGGTATTCTTCTACTTGGCTGCTGCCGAAGCTCCCGGGAAAATTTCTCTGCCTAGTCGTGGCATCCTTCTGTCCGGCGACGCTACCGACCACGAACACAGTGCAACAACAGCCACCACCAGCAGTCCAGCAGTAATGTTACAATTCATCCTCTCCTACACAGGAACCGCCGGCCGCAGGGATAGGACCTTGCACGACACAACAACAAGCAGATCTCGACCCCTCTCGGAGAGCATCTTGGCCGGAAGGAATTTGTCCGATAGGACCTCGAGGATGTCGACAGCGTGGAGGAGCTGTTCCTGGTGAAGAGGCCCTCTGGCTGGTGGAGGAGCTCAGGGACCTCGGGGTGGAGGAGGATATCTTTGCTGGAGCACGATTTGTCGACTGTTTGCCGCCGAGCGCTAAAATAGGGAACGACGTGTTTACTTGGTTAAGAAGGTAAGAAACACAAGCCGTATTATATAGTAGAGATTTACGCCGGGCTAGCTGCGTGCTTGAGTAAATATGAGTTAGAGTAGAATTCTATTCTACCTTGCTTTGTACTCCAAGTAGATCTCCGCCGGGGGCCGCGCCGCCCGTACCTAGGATTCGTCTGCCGGTACTGTGGATCGGCTGCCCTAGAGTCTTTTCTCCCGATCCCTTGATCGGGGTTTTTCTCTCGCGCTGGTTGCCTTTGATCAGCGTTCTTTTTTGATTTTCCGATCTAAGATCGGTTTGCGTTGCCCAACGTCGTTGTCGTTCTCACGCGCCTATACTCCAACACCGGCGCGACTACCGGCCTCTTCCCCGACAAGGCGGCTTCGCGCACCGCCTCGGCAGCTTCGCGCGACGCAGCGACCCGTAATGGCCGCCTTCCGCGCGTCAGCCCGCCCGTCGACCTCGCCGGCAGTCGCTGCCCCTACTCTGACCGGACTCCTCCACCCCTCACCGCCACCATGGTCGTCTCATGCACGGAGCTACATCGGCCGCGCGTCGCCCGTGTCGGCCATCGACGACGTGTTCTGCTCAGAAGCCTCCGTCACCCCGCCCTCATCGTGGCCGCCTCACGCAGGGCGCTGCGTCGACCTCTTGAGCACCTCCGACGTGGTCGCCCGACCGCATGTTGGGCGCCGACGCCACACGTCGTCTGCGTCGGCCTTCGCCTCCATCACCGAGCAGCGTATCCACCTCGCGGGTGATCGGATTGGCCATCCGCCCGCCCGTGATCGGCCCCATCCGCTCCACGCCGCTGACCTGATCAGTCGCCCGCGTGCGCCTCCGCAGGATCCCATGAAGATCACCCGAGTATGAGCGCCTATCCACTGATCGAGCAATGGGCTGTCGCTGCGTCGCCCCTTCAGGCCGCAGCGTCCCCTCCCCGTGGTTCTCTGGGCGGCTACCTCGACCTGTACGCTGCCGCTGCATCGCCCCTACGGGTCGCATCGCTGCAGCACGCAGTCCACGCCACCGCCCGAGGTCGTCCCCGTGGTTGCCCGACACGCGCGCCGCCGCTGCATCGCCCCTTCGGGCTGTAGCGCCGCGACATGCGGTCCACGCCGCCTCCTCGAGGTCTTCCCCGCCATCGCCCCCGACATGCGCCGCCGCTGCGTCGCCCCTTCGGGCCGTAGCGCCGCGGCACGCGGTCCACTCTGCCGTCCCCGCGCGTCGACTTATACGTAGTATGCGCCGCGCCGCCTCCCTAACCGCGGGAACGCCACCGTCCGCGCTTGGTCTTCATCATGTTGTCGGGTTCTTTTTCGCCTACTTCGAGCATCGTCGCCGCGCTCCTACCGGTGACTGACGTGGCCCTCTCCCACCACGGGCTGCCTCTGTTTTCACCAACCACTTCGCCAACCACCTCTTCGTCTTCGTCCATCACCAGCTACTCGCCAGCGTCACCGCCATCTTCCCAAACACTTCTTCTACTCCGACAACCGCGGGCGACATCAACACCTTCTACCCTATGCTAATTGGTGCCGCAACTGTCGTCGAGTCCTCCTCTGCTGGCCCCTCCGACATGGCGCGTACAGCTCGTACTGGTTCCCCGTCTCCGCATGCCCGGTGCTGGCAACACCGACGTGTGCCTTCGTCTACGATGTGTCCCCAGGTCTGGCAAGCCTGGTGCGACGCCTCGTCAACATCGACTAACTTACCATCATCGCACCGCTGCAGCTCGACGAGCCACGCCGCTTCTTCCGATGCGCCGCTGTGACTTGCTAAGCCGCGCCGCATCCTCTCACCGCCTTTACGCATGCCCGGTGCCGGCAGTACCGATGCGTGCCTTTGTCCACGACGTGTCCCCAGGCCTTGCAAACCTGGCGCGACGCTTCGTCCACATCATCACCAATGCCCTAACTACCCGGCGCCACAGCGCCCTGACTACCTGGTGCTCCCTTGCGCCCGCGGCTCCACGACGGCTCCCTCGACATCGGCAACCCCGACTCGACATCGACCACGGCACCCTCGCACGGCTACCTCGACTACGGCTACACCACCCTACACTCTCAGCTACCTCGACATCGGCACAAAGGGCTACCGCCTGCTTGGGAACCTCATCGGCTTCTACTCCAGCCACAACTTCCGCGATGCGTCGACCGCTACGACTGTGGTGGGGATGTCCGTCGGCTCCGCCTTCGGATTCTTCTCTAGTCTCACTTTCTGAGTCGCTACGTTGTGACTGCGGGGGGGACGTTGAGTATCATGGTTATTTAGGAAATATGAGTTAGAGAGGATTCTATTCTACCTTGCCTTGTACTCCAAGTAGATCATTGTACTTCTATATATATGCCCATGAGGCTCAAGCAATAAACAACGATTCCATCAATCCCTCTCTATCCTTCTACAGCGTTGAGCAGTGACGCCATCTGCCGATTTCTGTCGCTGTCATGTGGCCACTTTCTAATGTCATCACGTCATATACCTCGGACAAAAAACGCACCCCTCAAGGTCATTCTCTCTCCCGAGTTCCCTGCGCGCCAGTCTAGAGTATCGCTGTCGAATGTAACACGAGCATTGAAAGTGTGAATAAAATGCGGAAACTCCAAATGGAGGACAAGCTCTCGTGGTGGCCTTATAAAAAACTAAACAATATATCAAACTTAAAAAATTCTAAAACAAAAGTATGGATATAGTAAATGATGTATATCCAAACCTATAAAATCTCAATGCAAAATACTTTCAATTCTAGGGTTAAAAAATGGCAAAAGAGTGGATCTGAGAATAGTGAACATTGCACATTTTGAAAACTCTAAATTTTCCATATTTCGACATTTTTAAACCCGAAATAATAAAAAATGCATTGAGATTTGGCATGTTTGTAGAACACGTCATTGACGACATCAAGATTTTTTATTTGAAACTCGTCAATATGATTTTATTTAAAAATTTCCATATTACACATTTTTTCCCCAATGAATGTGTGAAATTATCCCTTTCTTCAAAACAACCATTGATGAAGTCAAGCATAAAAAATAAATTTGTTTCTTTTCTTAAAGAGCCTGCTGAATGGAAAATAGGACCACAGTGACTAGAATATTTGAAATACAAGTATTCTTGTAAACATTTTTTCAAAAATTCTTGTAAATAGTGGGACGTCCATTTCATCTTTTCTGTAGAATCAGGGATGTTATCATTACTCTGAAAAGTTCACGTGGATATGACAAAGGATCCTAGATGAAACAAAAGAGTTACGTCGAAGACTACTGAAATCGACTATCCAATTGGTTGTTTGGCTTCACGCTAGGTTTGGCCGCAAAATGCAATCTGGGTGATCATCCAAGCTGCCAGGGTTTGGTGGAAAATAGTTAAGTCTGACCTTCGACATCATGGAACCAACCGGTGAATGTAGAAGAATTCAGCTGGAGGAGGCTTGAATGAATGCCAATCTCGTGATGTACATAACAGGAACGAATGGATGTTTCTGGAACACATGATAATGCACATGGGCCACATCAACCAGATTATCTGCAATTCCATATCTATAAATCCTAAGTATCGTTGTCGATTACAAGTTTGTAACACGAGAATTGAAAGTATGAGTGAAATGCGGACATAGCCCTTTTATTTACAGCAAAAATATGAAAAAGCAAAGTTTAGTTTTTTTCCCAAAAAAGTCGAGATATAGTAAATTATGTATACCAAATTTGTAAAATCTCACAATGTGAATACTTTCTATTCTAGGCTAAAAAATGAAAATGAGTGGATCCGATTATAGTAAACATTGCACAATTTCAAAACTCTATTTTCTAAATTTTTGTTATTTGTTTAGCCATAATACAATCAATCACATTGAGATTTAGCATGCTAGTAAAAATGTACAATACATCATTGACTACATAACAGAAATCATATTTATAAAGTTTGTATATATTATCATTGCAAAATTAAAATAAAAGCTACTTGTAGCCCAGAGCACATGTGTCTCTACCCGAGTGGAATTTCCATATTACACATCTCTCTTTTCCTAATGAATGCGTGAAATTATCTCTTTCTTCTCCAAAGTCTAGCATACTAGGAGTAAATTAATTCCTTTCTTAAAGACACCACCGAATGAAAAAAATAGGACCACAATGACCAAGATTGAATAAAAAAATGAAATACAGAGCTAATTGCTAAACCATGGGTGGAGCTCCTAGTAGGGCAAGATACGACAGCTGCTCTACCTTCATTTTTTGTCAAAAATAATTAGATGTACGTGTTTTTTCTGAATAATTTGAGTGGTCTTACGTTAAAACAAACTCCTGAGAATGTTACGCTTGTTTTAATTAACATTGCGCAAAAATGATTTCAGACCGAAAAGAAGGACTAGGTCTAGTCTAGTCGGGAATTAATTCATTCTCTTTGTAATAGCTAATTCTCAATCTAAGAAAACCCAACTCCAACAATGTCCTAGGTGGGGTATTTATATATGATCTGAGAGTATTTTGGCCCGCTTATGGGGTTGCCAAAACCAATTTTAGGTATGTGATGAATTATGGTTATGATACTTTCGATTTGTATAATTTATTGACATAAAATTGTAATTTATTAGTTCAGTCAATGTCTTTGGTTAACAATGTAAGGACGTGTTTCCTCAATTAATAAAATGATGGTTGGAAGCTTTCTTGAAAGATGTCAATTTACGCGGAAAATAACATTATATCCCGAAAATTGATGAAATGGTAACAAAATGTAGCAAATAAGAAAAGAAGAAGACATCAGGTAATTGTTGATTATTTTGAAGTGTGGACACCTTCTATGTTGCTATAGACCATATTATTGCCAATTTTGACCATCACTTAAATGAGCTATCTTCAGAGTTGTTTCGATACTTCTATTGTCTTGAATTTTTTTTAGATTTGTTTTGTTTTGAAACCTATCTTGCATTTAACAAAAAATGTCGGACGGTTTTTTTTAAACATCACAAAGCGTTTCCTTTGCTGCAACCAAAAGCAGGAAAAACATGTCCAACCAATGACATTATTATATTAATTAACCAAAGAAAAATGCTATCATAAGATTAATCCATTTTTTTATCATTGTAGATGTTCTGACACTGATGTTTTTTCATTAAATATAGCATGTTTCAAGTGCGAGAGATCAATCCAACTCGTTGACCACAAATATCTGTTATCCAGGAATTTGGAAAGAGAGTTTAGTCTAAATTGTTGACATATAATTAATTTTTATTTGAAACCAAATGGAGTAAATCTTGACGATATTCAATTGGTTAAATACACAAATATTCCCGTTGATTAGATTTAACAATTTTCGACAATTGAAATGTATATATATTTACATTTAAAAAATCATGTTCAATAATTTTTAGATCCTAGCATGGGGGATGGGGGCAGTTGTCCCCCTCCATGATTCTAACTAAACATTGTACTTATCTAAATTTTAAACTTTTCTTCAGCCCTTTGCTGTGTTGGCTGTAATGCCCGCCACGTCTTATTATGCAGTAACTCGAGTCGTAGTATGTAAACCAAGGTTGCTTCAAGACTAAGCGGATTACACAATGATAGAGCGTTTGTCAATCGCAGACCATCTCACATTCTCACTCAAAGCATCCATCCCACACAGTTGTTGGACCGGCTCGGCTGCTCCAAATGACGTTTTCTCCTCAAAAGTACAAAAATAGTGTTACCAGCATCAACAAATTGTACATATACACATAGAGAGACGCATTTTAGCTCCCCGCATCGATCTCGATATTTTAAAGAAATCGAAAATGAAATGTTAGAGTTTCAACAAAAAATCACAAACCAATTTTATGGATACATATATATGTTATCTACATATATGCATAGTTTTGCTAGACAATATGTTGTAGTGCAGGCTACACAAAAATCACAATATTTGTTTTTGAACCCTCAAGAATCACAATATCGTTGCTCCACAGAAAGGCAAACAAAGTTTTCATTCAAAAAATTGTTTATTTTCGTATAGATCACGTATAAAATGATATCTTAGTGTAAGTTTGTTCTTATATAGTACTAGACATGTATACGCACTTGTATGATTTTTCTAAAAAAAATGGATAAAAATGAACTTAGCGATGAAAAAAAAAGACTGTAGCTTAGGAGTTACAGATGATTTTCGCATAACACATTACTACTATGTTGGTGTACATTATATATAGTACATTTTTGTGTCATGTAGGTATGTTGAGGTGATATGTGGAGCACGCAAAGTATGTTGTTATGTAAACCAAGGCTTTTGTGCCTTCTTATGTGTACAACAAACAAAAACAGGACATCGTGTCGAAGCAGTGTCTGTATTATATCAATGACCCAAAGAAAATGCTATTCTGATTTTTGGATTTTTATTGTGCGTGTTCTCATACTGATATTTTTGTTTTAAATATACCATGTTCCAAGTGCAAGAATCAATCCAACTCATTGATAAAAAAAATTGTTTATCCTGGAATTCGAAAGGAGAGTTTAGTCTAACTTGTATTTTGACATATAATTAATTTGTATTTTAAACTAATGGAGTGGATCTTGATGTAATTAAATTTTAAATATACAATTATTCATGTTGTGTTTTAAATATTTTCGACAATTGAAACATGCATATATTTATGTCTAAAAATTTATTAAAATAGTTTTTATACCACGGGTGATGGGGCAATTGCCCCCTCCCCATGATTCTAATTAAATAATAATATATGTTTTTTTACTCGTCATATCTAAATTTTAAACTGTTCTTCACCATCGTGCTAAACCGTGCACGAACTGCATGAGAAGGTCTCCCCGGTGGGGCCTTCTATAGCGGTATTCGAACTCCCGCCCCACGATGAGAAAAAAACGGTGGAGAAAATGTATGACGACGCCGGAGGCCCCTGTACCTACCCTTACCCCAGCCGCGGCCTACATAATCTTGAACGTAATTGAGATGTGTGGTGGCGAGTAGGGGAACCTACCAGACTGATGCACAGGTAAAAGCGGTTGAAGGAAGAATACGGTGGGCCTGATCCTCTCGTGGTTTAACGTGGGTCGAATTGATCCGGTTGTAGGCGAGCACGTTGCCGAGAGACCACCCATCCCTTCCTCGGGGATCGCGTAAAACGCAGTGTGCGGACCACCAGTTGGCAACAGGCCTCGCCGGCACGCACTTCGTGTGCACGGTGGGTCCGTGATGCCGGCGGCCAGAGGCTTGGCACCGGGCGTCCACCGTCAGCGGGAAGACACCCTGGTACATGTTTATTGCGTCACCCTGCGTACGTAACAAAATTAAGTATGTACGTACGTACATGTGTTTGATGATGAGAACTGAGAACGGGATCACTAGTGGGAACGTGCCTTTTGTCTTGGGTCGGAACTGGCTTTAGTCCCGGATTTCCATCCAGGACTAGCCAATCGGGACTAAAGGGACCCTTTAGTCCCGGCCTCTTACGGACCGGGAACTAAAGGCCTCCACGTGGCCATGCCCAGCGCTGGCGGGCGATGGAGAACCTTTAGTCCGGGTTATAACACGACTTGGGACTAAGTTTTTGTGTTTTTTTCGTTTTGTGTTTCCATTTCATTTCTTTTTCAATTTGTGTTTTATTTTAATTCAAATTGTTTCCGTACACATATTATACATACTACATACACACAGTACACACGTTGATGCATACTATAATATATTCGATCTCTTGCGAGCATACATATATCAATTATTGATATATCCAACTATTTAATTACATGGAGATCACTAAATTAGTTCATCGTCCTCTGCATGATGTTATCCCTTACTATCAATGACCTTCTTCAACAGAAATCCCGCCAATTCCTCTTGAATTCCTCGTATGCGCTCGTCTAGTAGGAGCTTCTCCCGTATATTCATGATCTTTAAGAAAGAGATAAATATTGATATATTTATAAGTTGAATGAAACTGAACACAACTAATGGTAATAAAATAAAACTATAAATATTGTTTACGTACTTGAAGTAATTATCAGCTTTCCGCTCACTGGTCAACGACCGAATGTACTCGCAAACGTAGAATCCACATAAATAAGTCCCCCGTGGCTACTCCAAACCATTCACCGTTTTTAAGTTAGCACATCGTCGAATGGACCTTGTATTTTTTTTTGAACCGTGTCCAACACTTGCTCGGCAAAGAAATGAACAAAAGAGTTATTAATTACTTGATATCAGGAAATGAAACGAAAGAGGCTGATATAACGCGAAAATGATTGAAATTACTTCTGGAGCATTGCTTTCATGTCGCTCCACTGCTTTTGGTCCCTATTTAATGATTCCATGACTTCAACTCGTGACTTGTCAGGTTAAATGTTTAGCAAAATCCAGTGAAAACGGACGTTTACATTTGCATAACTCATCAATTACACTTAACAACGAGTAAGCAAAAAAATGTGTACAAGACATAAACACTCACTTAAAATTGTAAGGAAATAATATTTTCTTACAGAAATGATTCTCAACTAAAAAGGTGTACATATCATGCTCCACGCTTTGGGGTGCTCGTGTAACGTATGTTTATTGACGATATATGGGTCAATGAACCCAATGTCATAGACATTATTTCTTTTGCATTCGAGCATCTTCATTCTGCATAATAGTGTATAAAATAATATCGCTAGTCAGGATACAGGCAATAAATGAGCTGAGCTACAGACTTAATTAATTACAGAAATAAATCACTTACAGACAATAGCAACCGAGGATAGATTTGTCGAGGGCGCGCGTATAACTGAAACAATTCGTTCATTTGAATATATATCAAGTAATCTTTGAAGTGATGCTCCTTTCTAACGTCCGCCGAAAACCATTCTTTTGAGTACTTTCTTCTTACCGCCTTGTACCAATTGTGCAGCATTCGCATATTTGTTGATAGATGTGTTTCCTCCACATGACTGACCAGAGGCTGCCCTTTGACATACTGCCGTGCCATCTCACACATTGGCGCTTGTTCATAGCCTAACAGTTGACCAAG